>LGRX02015075.1:0-23762 GCA_001247695.2 Cymbomonas tetramitiformis
TCCTCCGTGGTCAAGAAGCCCTCCCGAGCTCCGGTCCTCCGTGGTCAAGAAGCCCTCCCGAGCTCCGCTCATCACTCATTGCTACTCTTGGAAATGCATGTCCTGACTTTATCAACGACGGTTTTCTCGCTGGACCCGTCGTGCACATCAACTTGGGTTCCATTTATGCAAACCTAAAACCCACTATTTGTCGTGTCAACCTTAACTCCCCAAATGGAAACCCAAACCCTAAATTATTGCGCACCAAACTCGGCTCCACATCTGGGCACCCTAAATCTGTCGTGCTTATCAACCTAAGCTCCACAAGTGGCAGCCGGACACTGTATCGCAAGTGATGCCGGAAGAAAAGTCAGAATTCTTGAGACAGAATATTTCATACTCCATCCCAATAGACAAACTCTAGAATTTTAGCAAAGAGCATGGCAGTTCTCGTTCCCGGCGCTTTTAACACTCCGAGGAGATATAGCGCTATAATGAATCGCTCTTGGTTGGCCATCTGTCACTGTCAGCTTGACAGCAAGAGGTCAAAGGCACATGGAAGGCATGGTGGTGGGCATTACAAACAATCTGGTACACCTCACAAGGATCCTGTTTTGTGTCCTACCTCCTCTCGCCTCGCCTTGCTCACCCACTCGTCCAGCCACTTATCGAAGAGGTCTATCACCAATCTCCCTCCTCCCCCATCCTGCTTAGCAGTGGATCCCAACCCCATCCCGCCCTCACTCCCATTCCACCCTGCTCCAGCCAAACTCCTGTCCGGCAGATACCGAGCAAACGGGTCCTGCTGACACTTCCCCTAGTGGGGCTCGAGCCGTGGCGCAGGGGAGGGGTGAAGCTCAAGGGTGTTGGGTTCTCTCGATGTCCACCAAGCAAGTACTACTCGCGATGTAACGGAGCTGCTGTACGGTGTGCAAAAGGAAGGTGACATACGATTGATGCAGACTTCGGTACCCTGACCTATGCCTCTACATCGTCGTTTTGCGTTCAGTGAAAAAAAATGGAAAGCTAGCACATTCATGACTCAGGATGAAGAGGCCTTAAAAAGAATGAGCAGGTGATGGCATTTGCGCCACCAACACATCGGCCGGATTGTTCTGCTTCTGTGTCCACTTGGCGCTCACCTGTGATATTCTCACGGGATGCGTCATCGCCCACGAGACAGGGCTGGGTACGCGCGCTGGTTTAAGGAGGCACCTGGCGCCTGCTCGAACAGACGTATCCCTTCGGCTTGTTCACGGCAAAGCAGTATACGGCAGTGGGTTTGCCGCCAACATCCGTCCCATCAACCGTGAGCTTGACTTTCGCCGGGTCCACCTTGTGCTGTTCACACGTGCCCCAGTACACGTCACGCACACATAGAGCTGGACCAAGTGAGTGCACATGCGGTGCCAGCCCAAGTTGTAAACTGCACTGATTTTCAGAGATGCTGACACATTAAACAAGAAATTATTGCCTGCCATTGGATTTCTGGCGTCTTCTGAGTCTTGGAGGGGCGCAGAGAAGGGTGCTAGCAGAGCCACACTTCATACGGCTACGCGGGGTCAGTCAGGTGCAACGACTCACTACTGCAATCCAGCCTGACGACACTAATCTCCTTCAATGGGACAAGTAAACAAAAACCGCTTGTCAACCGCAAGGCAACTACCGGCCGTTCAACTCTTTCGGATAGGTAACCAGGGGTTGATGCAAGTAATGGTCACCACGAGCGCTTGGACCAGGCAAGGAAGATGAGGCTCACTTAGCACTTCAGGGCAAAGTACAGATTGTCGACAGCGCCACAGGCCACTGCTTTCGCAGCAGTCTTCAAAGCACTCGCAGTTGGTCCGTTGGATTAGACCCCCATCAGCAGATCGAAGGCCGTGAGGGTCAGTTCAGTTCAAATGGAAGGCCACAAGGGGCAGTTCAGCTCGAATCAAAGGCCACCGGAGGCAATCAATTTTAATCGAAGGCTGTGAGGATCAGTTCAGTTCAAATGGAAGGCCACTAGGAGCAGTTTAGCTCGAATCGAAGGCCGCCGGAGGCATTCAAAGAGCAAGAGGGACAGTTCAGGGGCACTGGGGAGAGGCTTCCGAAAGTGGGGTTTGACCTGCGGAACAGTGATCACTTCTCCATTCACCTTAACGCGGCCGTCCTTGATAACTTCCTCCGCGCCGCGCCTTGAGGCGACGCCTGCTTGAGCGAGAGCTACGCTAAGCCGCATCAATCCTGTACGCGGCGTCCCCGTCTGCGCCTGCCAACCCCGCGAAATATCCTTAGTCAAGTCTGCCCTGGTAAGAGGCAGCCAAATAGCGTGCTCACAACCCCCCCTCCCTATAGCGAGCCGCTTCCGCTTGTACCCGCCCGCCCCGCCCTGGCCACACCCAGTAGCATCTTCCCCTGTGTGAGTGCCTTTTCTTCTACCCGCCCGCCCCCCCGGCGGCGTCTGGCGGATCTTCCCCCTGTGCGTTTGCCTCCTGCTTGTGCCTGCCCAGACATATTGAGTTAAGTTGCGGCGGCTTTCCCTGGGCACTCAAAGAACTCACCGACAGGTGCTCAAAACCAAGCTGCCTAAAGCCACAACTTTAAAGAGTTGGGCGGGTACCACGACCCTCGTACCTGAACATCACTTTGCTTCTTGCCATGTTTGGGAGCCTTGTACTGCTGCCTCGGAGGTGGAGGCAAGTTTGGAGACTGCAGCAGCCAGAAAAGAGCCGAACAAGCCCGACCCTCAGCGCCGCCTTCCATCTCGCTTGCGCAGGCTTCAACCTCGCTTGCGCTGGCTACGTGGAAAGTCTTCACGGGCAACTCATGAAGTAGAAGCGATCAAACGGAAGGTCACCCCTCAGGACGGTAGATATGAACGTGCAGTCCTGAAGGATGAACAAGTGACAGCGAAGTTGAGCGGCGCCCCCCTGCTGTCCTGCGCGCGGTGAGCCCCTATGGGTCGCGATAAGAGTTGCTTCACCTTTCCAGGCAAAAAACCACGAGGCGATCCGTCATCATCTTCCGGGGGACTGGATTGACTAGATTTGTGACGCCCTGATCGTGGCGAAGAAGATTGGGAATATCCTGGGGACCTTCGGTTTGACGCTCTCACTGCAAGGGCAAGGCCTCCAGAACGAGCGGTATGCGGACGGCAGGGACCCTGCTAAAACACGCTCAAAACGCAAGATGAGAAAGAAATGTGACGAGGCTCCCGGGTGATATGGCGAAACCTCCTGCAAAAGTCTTTGCTATTTTATTGAAGGGTGAACAAACAGAGTAAAGGCACACACGTGCGCAGGCTTGGCTTCGAGATATGTACAACGGAAGATCGATGCCACTAGAAAGCTTGACACCACTAAACTTCTGGTTATATTGTGTGAGCCCCACGAAGGCAACGAATTGAAAGCAACACGACATGTATGAAACACAAGTTACAACCAAGCAGCACTGCCTCAAGCATCTTACACTCTTCTCAGTGAACTACGCGGATTCCGGTGACATTCGCGCTTTTCTCTCTTGGCTGTTTTGGTTGGGCCGATACCGTGAGAGCAGTTGCACGGAAAGTACCATTCGGTACGACTTTGAAGCTCACAAGCCGAGCTGCCAGCCGGCCCAAGAAGTTTTGCATTTTGAGGACACGTAGGGCTCCCCGAGATTACGACTATGACGTTCAAAATTAGCTAGCTTCCACTGCGTTCTCTTCAGTTTAGCACGTGAAACAATACTCCAAAATCTCAGTACGATTACCAATTACGATGACAACGGTTGCAAACAGATTTGTTGCAGGTACAGTACTGGCGATGCCGGTCGGGTGCTGTGCGGTCTTTCTGAGTTGATCTAACGTTTCAAGCCACTTCCAGTTTAGAATGTTTAGTGTTTGAAACCCATCCGATCGAGAGTTATGTGACACACCTACCCTACGGACCCCCCTAGCTACCCTAGCTACCCAATAATCACAACTGTAAAGCTAGATGCATGTCACGGATAGGGTATCAGAGAGCACTAATAATGAAGAATTATTAGTGCAAATAGTAATGAGGGCATAAGGGACCCGCGAAGCAATATCGAAATGAAATGACATAAATAATGCCAACGAGGCGGGCGGGCGGGATAATACCCTTCCCGAAATCAGATCAACTATCGGAGCAGAACTCTACAGAGTTCCAAACCTTATACTGCTCACCTGGGACCTACGGTCCTGGGACCTACGATCCTGGGTCCCACGGTCCGGTCTGTGACATAACCAGAGTTATGTGACACAGCACCGCTCGCTCCACTCGCTGCCCTGTGACACATAACATCCAGTTATGTGACACACCTACCCTACGGACCCCCCTAGCTACCGCCTAGCTACCCAATAATCACAACCGTAAAGCTAGATGCATGTCACGGAGACAAAACAAAGATCTCATGGCAGGTAATAATACACCAATAATAATAGCCCGCAAGCACCCATACTGGCCGGCACAAAGTGCACTACCTACCGCATTGCAAAACACATTAAGCGGTCTCAGAGCATAGTAAAACTCAATACCCAGCTGCAGCAGTCACCGCAACTCTCTCCTCGGTGGACGGCTGTATGTACCGCATAGCAGCTGCCTGGGTCATCCAGTGCCCGTGCCGCATGAACTCTGCAAAGGACACCCGCTGAGCCACCACCGTAGCTCCCCCAGACCGCATGCTCTGGGTGCCGAAGACTGCAGTGACCTCTGCCTCTGTCACAACTATGGACACGCCCAACCCTGGGGTCGGGACCCCTTTGCAGCCCCCGACAGGGTCTTCCCCCCCGCTGTCCCAGCTCCGCCACACCACTGTCACCCCTCAGGCAGATCATACCCACGTTCACACTCAGTTATCACCGTTTTCCCCCACCCTGCAGCACCATTTTCTCCCAGTCGGCTAACCCCACCTTGCCCAACTAGTTATACTCGTTATAACGGTTATACTAGTTATACTAGTTATATCAATTATACCAGTTATACCCGTTATACCCGTTATACCCATTATTTCCCACTCGGTCACGCCATCGCCCCGCTTTCGTACTCAGATACCACCAGCGACAGGGCCTCCCCCCCCGCTGTCTCAGCTCCGCCACACCCCTACAACTGTGTGCTGTAATTTACCCACCTGGTTTTGTTTCAGCACTGTTCCACGGGATTCACCAGTCTGTTAGATCTCAGCTGAGAGAATTCAAAAGCAACATCTTTACTACGTGCCCTAACCTGCCACTGATATGTCATAACCTGTCCCTGCAAGCTAAGCATATTTTCAAAAAGAAAGAAACATACCTCACAGATAGGTTCTTTACACTCAATACATACCCGTTCTGCAACCGCATGAAACTTAAAACTCATAACTATGTACAACAAAATATTTCCACTACCAGAAACCCAGATATATGCACACGGAAACCAAATAACTTAAGCCTACTTTTAAACAGATATAGCCTGTTTGTCAGAGACTCAAACATATACATAGAAGTCACTAAACAAGTTGTTAACTTAACTAGTTTCTTTGATAACAATAAATACTGGTCCGTTAGAGTGACAAAACAGCCCGTGAGCATAAGATACACTTCTGAAAACATAAGAAGACAGTCCTTAAACCGAACGCGGCAGTCTGTGAACTTAAGAAAGCAATATGACAACTTAACCCACATATTTGCTAACTTAACACGGCATGCTCGGACCGTAGAAAACCAAACACAGCACGCAGATAACTTAATACGGCTCACAACAGACACGCTTTGGTTTGCTGATAACTTAATACGGCCTGTAGTTAACTTTACAACATACTTAGTTAACTTAAAGTGTTGCGTGGCCCTCTGTATATGGCCTGTGGTATACTTATTATGGTGTGCAGATACCCTAACATGGCTCACTAATAACTCAATACGGTCAGCAAATAACTTAGCACGGCTTGCAACAAACTTAATAAGGACAACCAACAAATGTAAGCGGCTAAAGGATAAACAATCACAGGACTCGGGAAACCCGAAGCAGCATGCGGCTAACTCAACACGGAGGTTAGATAACTTTAATATGCAGACAGATAACCTGAAGCGGTCCGGTTCTAACTTAAAGCGGTCTTTGAGAGTTGAAGGGCGAATAATAAGAAACCCTAAGTCTAGAGGGCCATACCGAAAGGGAAAGGGGGGAATAAAGACACATGAGGGCAAAATTACACAAAAACACTTCACACAGTGGCCAGAAAAGGTGGCACAAACAAGTATGGGGATAATAAATAAGAACAGCCAACCTCGGAACTTTAGCGAATTGTGTTATGTGCTATTCGTAAAGAATCGAAATTTCATACAAAAGGGCATAGTACTGAAATATTTGGGGGAAATAACCCGAGGGTATGTGCGAAACTGCATACAAAAGCATGAGACCCAATTAAGAGATATTATAACCGAGAGAAGACAACACATGGTTGTAACGCGTAACAAGGGAAACAATGATATGCTGAAAACAAGTATATACTGGCGGGTCAGGATGCATGCTGACCATGGAAATGACTTACGAGAGGCCCGGGAGCACGAACACATGATTATAGGGGAAAAGGCGGCTATAAGCACCAAAATAATGGGAAACCCTAACCTCTTGAGGCGATACCTAGTGAATATGGGACGGGTAGAGGTGCGTAGGAGTAAAATTGAGCGAAAATATTTCACACGATGCTTATATATGACAATAAGGGATAGCAGGGGAAAAATAAAGGCAAACGGACAACCTTGGACCGGAAGCGAATTGCATGAGGTACAATTCGTAAAAAATCGAAATTTTACAAAAAAGAGCCTAGAACCAAAAAATTTCAGGGAAGGGACCCGAGGACATATACGGAGCCATGTGCGAAAGAGGAATGCCCAAATAAACGATATGGTAGCTGAGGGGAGGCAACAAGTGGGTGTAACGCGTAACACGGAGAGCACAATAATGCTCAGAAGCCGCGGAAATGGGGGAAGCAAGGTGAGCACTGGTCTTGCAAAAGACACACGGGATGCAGCCATGCAGGGTACAGATAAATGCACACGAAGATGAAAACTGACAAAGACATAAGCGGCAGCATGATTATGACATATTACATAATGCGGCATTTTTTGAGATGTGAGATAAACTACATCAAAACACAAGCGGAACTGCAAGCAACCTCTCATGGGACTTTTATTATGCTCTTCCACCTAATGACGGGACTTAGCAAAATGAAGCTGTACCCTAAACAATATTTCCCGGGGCCTAGAGTCATAATACACCTAGCCCACAAGAGACCTAAGGCCTGCAAAAGGATAAGCAAGAGCGCCTTGAGATACATGATTCAAAACCCCAAAATGGCATGGCTTTGGGAGAGGACACGGACCCAAAATATAAAGAAATCTAAAATGAAATCACCTCTAAGAATAACGAAACATAAAATTCACCGAAAAAAGAATAACGTCACCAAACAACATAATACGCCTGAACCTGATCGGATGTTAAGCGGTGGAGCAGGCACCGTAGATAATGCAGTAGATGAAAATATAATGGCTACGGAATCACTTCTCTCGGAAAAGGGATGGTTAAATGCAACTCATGTTGGTGATGCCATGAAAATACGGGACCCGAGTACCATTGCCCCCATGGACCTCACGGACATGATGCTGAAGATGACAGTGGAGGACCAAAAACTCACACAACTCATTAACAGCAGACTCAAAAAATATGGCCACACACAAATAGGCGTGTGTGACAATATACATTGGCGTCTCATAATGATCCGCTTATCATCATCCGGAAAAATAGATGCTTACATATATGACTCTTTTGGAGATAATGCCGAAAGAGAAACCATCAATATGATTGTGGTAGCACTCACAACCTGGCTGAAAAATCTCAAAGCCACCACAGAATTTAAGGAATTCACAGTTACTATTAGCAAGGATACATTTCAAACAGATACATACAACTGTGGCACATGGGTAGCAAAAACCGCCTTCAGATGGGCCCAATGGAACAGAGGTTCACATCAGACCACATTTTTCGAGCACCTAAAATGTGACCTATGTAGTGGGGAGTATGGCGACAAAACAATGCAAAAGGAAATACATAAATACCGATTAGAAATGAGGAAAGAATTAGGGCCGACGGCCAATAATACCCGCAACACGCTGGAGCTCAAAAACCTGGAGCCCACTGGAAATGACGCTGCAATCAGCGGCTCTAATATGACTTCACCTGCCCACCATGTCCTCACACGTAGAGGTGCCACACCTAAAAAACAGATAGAAACTCTGATAGAAACTTTTAAGCTGAAATGGAAGACACACACCACTAATGAAACAATTGTTTCAGAAACCATCGAATCACATAGGAAATATCATCACACCTCGAACACGGATAACACCAACATTCAAATTCATCTTCTTGTGATCAATGAAATATGGTCAACCGCAGTCCACATCATTCCAGAAAGAAAGATTATTTATTGTGATTTTGATATCCCTACCAATAAACACCAAAAAGATATTCTCACACTCCTCCCTCAAGACCTGAGTGCGCACCGCATAACCTTGAAACTGGGAGTACATCCGAACAACATGGGGATTTTCAATTTTACATTAGCCCACAAAGCCTTTCACATCCTGCACAACACTAAATTCTTCTCGGCAGCACAATTAAACAGAGATCTACTATACGAACTTGAAAACCTAAATATTAGAATTCTACCACAAACGGGCAGAGAAGCTAGGATAACCAAACACGAAAATAACAAAGCCATTTCGACCATACGACACTCTCTAAGAACTCACCTCCCGAAAGTTGATGCACATCCAACAAAGCCAAATCCTGAAAACAAAGACGGTAAACCCATCTACACTGCTTATAATCACTTCATCTCAGGCAAAGGAAAGCTCTCTTGCGAACCTCGCACATATGGATACCGCAGGAAACACTCTCACAAACAAAAGAGAATAATCCTTAAAACCAAATGCACAAACAAAATCTTTGACTGTGAGAACATCTATGACGCAGATGGCAGATGCATACTACAAAAAGCGAAACACAAAAGCGTCACTAAACAGTCAGAAGAGTTAGACCGACTTACAAAACTACAAATAGCACAACACTCTGACAATTTGATTATAATGGGTATGAATATGAGAGGCCTCCGACACCACAAAGAAGATAAAGACAGTTTGGTTAAATTAGAAACAATATGCAATCTTTTAATTGACAGACGGGCCGATATAATATGTATATCAGAAACCAAGGTGAATACTGAAAACCTTGCATTAATAAAAACCCTAATGACACAAAAAGGAATTCAATTCCGCACATCTCATGTAAATGAAAGAGCTTCCATTGGTTCCATGATCCTATGGAACCCGAAAAGCTTACCACTTTCCACCTCGGTTACCACAATTGATGGAGACGCAAAGAGAGCAGTAATGACCAAATTTTCAGGAAATAACGGGTTTGAGCTTTACATAGCTAGTGGCTATATGAATGATGCCACACTAGTAGATGAACAAATGGAATTATATGACACACTAACTGACTGGGCAGGAAAGGCAGGAAATAATCCAAAAAAGGCCTACATAGAGATAGGTGACAAAAACTGTACCATTACCCCAAATCAGCGGGTGTCAGGTGGAAATTACATGTCATATCAAGAGCATGTTGAGAAGAATAAGCATCTTTTAACTTATTTCAACAATGACAGATGTTCTCTTAATGAACTGATAATGGACCGTAATCCAAACACGGAGATTTTCACACATGTTATATCCAAAAACTCAAAAGCAAAACTTACCCATATCATGGCCAACACAACTATGGCAGAATTGACAGTTAAAACTGGATGGACGGAGGAAAACCCTTATATCATCTCCGACCACGGGATAGTATGGGCTGAATTTAAGCTCCCTCAAAACGACACCAAACCGGAGATTTCTACCGATACAACTTTGCCAACACCTAGATTTAATGGTGCCAAGGAAACCACACATGATGAGTACCCAGGGTACCCAATCAGAATGACAAACAAAAATAAGGATACAAAAAGGAAAATAAACAAGAAAGATATTGTAGGACTCCTTGAAGCAAACGGATACAGCACAAATGAACTTGTGCACGCGTGCATCAATAAAAACAAAGCTAGAGCCGCTATCAGCACCATCAAGGGTGACACCACTGATCTCGATCTTAGACGGGATAATACAGACGGCAGCCCCATAACAGTGAACAAGCTCATAGCAAAAAATGAAAAGACGGACAGGATGGAACAATGTCTAAAATGGCACAACAAACCCAAGGAATGGTGGATTTACCTCAATAGCCCATGGCATGCAGCTCACTTACTCTCTAGAGGAAAGGGGATGCCAGAAGGTGGTCTCAACTTAGGTCATAACGTCAAAGATAACATTTGGCATATAGGTTCACCTCATCTACTAAATAGGAAAGATGTAAATGCCTATCTCAAGCGACACCTTTCATTCAGCTCACTGGAAGTTAAGAAAATCACGAAATCTAGCACAGATGATTACATGACCTGCTGGGATATCCTTCTACAACCCCATATGCCCGCTAAATTCTGGAGCCTGTACGGATCTGAGATGCATTCGGAAAAAATAGACTGCACAGCCCATTTATTCCAATACGCTACAGGCTGGGTGTCTTACACTGAAAGACTACATAGTACACTCGAAATGGAAAATGGTTTGGAAGCAGCTAGAAACGACGACACTGGCCTCAAGGAAATGCAACCTGACGCGACATGGGATACCCTGCACAAATTGGCACATCAGGCGGCAAGTGACGCCTTTGGCACCAAGAATCTGAACAAAACTGGGAGGTCCGAAAGACCATCCGCAGTATCTAACTATATATACAAATGGCTAAACACAGTACGCCGCATCATCAAATATTTGGACACAAGAACTCATGTTAGTAACATTCCAAAGCAAGCCAAAAAGGCTGCCCGCACACTACCGTTTGCCTTGCTCCAACCCAAACATAATGAAGCAGCAGCCACATGGAGACTACGATTACATGAAAATTATGTAATAATCAGAAATGCTTTTCAAAAAAGCAGAGACACAGACATTGAACGACGCAAACTTCGAGAAAAGGAAGCCCTGCAGCATCTTTTCTCAACTAACCTTTCGAGGTTTCTAGACACAGTCATGGGAAAGATGAAACCTACTGAAAAAGGTGCAGCCGCAACCCCAGGTAGTGATGGAAAGATACCTGAGACAAGATCAGAAAGACTAAACACAACACTAGATGAATACAAAAATAAAAAATTATTTTCTACTAACCCGAATGAGCCAGATGAACTCCCACAGTGGCTCACTGACATTCTCAAGGATAGCCCTAAAATCCCCGATACGGCCGCCGCAAGACTATTGGCAGAAATCACGCACAAAGAACTCCAACAAGCATACTCGGATTGCGGTATCTCTACAGCACCAGGACCCTCAGGGATGAGATACTCGCAGTGGATCAAGGGCCCAAAGAATTTTCAAGAAGTTACTGTCTCACTTTTTAACCACATTCTTATAACTGGGAGATTTCCTAAGAGTGCAAAATCTGGAGTCATCCTTCCAATCCCTAAAAATCCCTCTGCACCATGTACCATAGATAATTCCAGACCCCTCACAATGTTGGAAACGGGTCTTAAACTATTTAATACAATAATTGCTAACCGTCTCAAAACAATACTCAACACCCACCCCATTCTCTTTCCCATTCAAGATGCCTTTCTTCCGAATAAAAACATAGATGACTCACTCCAAATTTTGAATGAAGTAATTTCGGATGCCAATAGATACGACAAAGACCTCCACGTAGTTTACCTGGACCTCAAACAAGCATTTGACAGAGCTGAATTCTGGATGAGCAATTTAGCGCTCAGAAAGTTAGGACTCCCATCACAAATAATTAACATCATCTCAGACATCACCAATGATGCCTCTAGAATGGTACTTACTGAGGAAGGCCTCACAGATGAATGGTCCCTCGAATGTGGAGTTCCTCAGGGAGAAGTTTTGAGCCCACTAAGGTTTGTAGCCATTATGGATATCCTGGCAATTTGGTTAGCAAAACGAGCAAACGGTGCAAACCCGACAGGAACCACATATGGATACGAACTCAACTCGGAGCGCCATAGACCAGACAAACCAGGAAATAATGTTATTCCTCCCTCTCAAAACTTATTAGAAAAGGACACCCCTTTAAATATCTTTGCACGGTTCTTCTGTGATGACATCATGCTCGTGGGGAAAACTAAAGACGAAGTTCAAGACATGCTAGGTATAGTTAATGAATTTATGAGCTTCATCGGCATTCCCATCAATGTTAAGAAATCCAAATACTCTTACAGAAAGCGCATCAAATCCCAGGGCAAAATAGTAACACGATATGACCTGTCTGATGATTTACTCATCTCTGGGGGTCACCTGGAGCCCAATACCAATGACTCGAGTCCTTCCATTGATGCGAAATGGATACCCCCTGAGTCACCAGAATTTCTCGATTTCTCTAACAGCAAAGAGGTAAACAGATACCTCGGAGTATGGTTTGCACTAAATGGGGAATGGGACAAACAGGCGGAAATCCTTATCGACAGACTTAAATCCACTCTCACATCCATCCAACTGCAACACATGACTCTACACCAGCTAAGATATGTTATAAATGCGGTTGTAGTTCCGAGGATGGCGTACCCCCTTAAAGTTACCTCAGCAATTGCCAACTCCTCAAAGAATGTTGCAATTGAATTAGACAAAATGATAGCTTCGTTTATAATCAAATACCTGGGCTGCCCAGTTGACACTAACCACCAAATAATCTGGACGCAGTCTGCCAGGGCGGGTACGGTATTGATAGTGTCTTCGATATTGTAACCGCGTCGTGTATTACTGAAACCATGAACACCCTGTGTTCTGCAGATGAACACGAATATTGGCAACACAACCACACGGACCGTATCACTGACCCTCACCTTATCTCACTATACCGTAGAAACAGCAATCTATGGCTTAAAATAATAATTCAAAACATGAACAACGAAATGAGTAAAAATGCCATCTCGGGCTTTCCCTTATCACACTATGCAACCTATAGTCACACAAAAGACAAACGCTTTAACTGGTTCAGGCGTACAGGTCACATTATGGCAAAACTTGGATACGCTATCGACTCTAAAAATTACCCTGAAAATGAAGCGGGTGAAACCACATTAATCACCACCCTTCCCAGACAACTCTACATGTCGAGGAATGTTACCTCCGCAATTCAAAAATATAACCTCAAGCACACAGGTTCCTTTCTGACTCCCTGCGGTGGAATGTTAAAAAACTGGCAAGAAAGCAAAGGCTTTTTCAGGCTGAACGGTAATAGACCCCCTGGATGGCTAACCGAAATCGAAAAGGAAATGCTTCAAAACCCTGTAGGTTTGGACCCACAGGCCAGATATGTCAAGAAACAATATAGAGACAACATAGTACCCCCGGACACGGGTGAGTTTCATTGGAAAGGAAATGGTGACCGAGATTCCATATCCCTTATTCACATTACCAATATTGACTTAGAGGCCATGTCAATACAATACACAGAATACAGTAACAATGCCAAAAGCCCTAATGTCTTTGTCAGAATCGAAGGAACCAACAGTTTTCAATACGACTTTGAATATAGCATCACCGATGACGGTTGCATCCTAATTCCAGCAGGTTCCATTTTCGAATATAATAAAGGATTTAGACTCGATGCTACGTATTTTCTATTCGCATCGTTGTCATCAGAATCATTATCCGCTACAATTTTTTTGACAAAACCAACGACCATCGACAGCTAATATAACATCATTATTGGGTCTTCTACCGGAAGTAGGATCTGCGATATTCGTATATTTCAAAATATATGATTGTGGCTCTGTTAATCCATCAGTACCAATAAGAATTGTAGCCGGAGACGGAAAATCTTGCGCTCGTAAAATAACATTTCCTTCGAATGTACAACCTTTATCTACAGTTAAGAAACCTTGAATAACAACCCCATTTTCACCATTATTTGTTTGAATTGAATCTTGAGCGCCAGAAATCCACAAACCACTTCCTCCGCCACCCGTTGGAGGTGGACCACCATTGAACGTTGTGCATAAGCAATATAACGTCAAAACTGACATCATTTTCTATTGCGTATGGAGATAACCGAAAATAATAGGGGTTCTTGATACGTGAACAACTTTCGAAATACTTGGCCGTTTTCAATGAAAAAAAACCACAAATAGGTATTTCATAGACGAACACAACGATATATTGTTTGTTGTGATAGGATAAGTAAAACCCAAAATCTGATACCCATTTCTTGTGGTGATATACACACCGAAAACAATAGGGTTTCTTGATATGTGAATAACTTTTGAGTCACGAGGTCTTTCCGGCTCAAACTTTGCATACATATAGGTATTGTATAGACAAACACGACGATATATTGTTTGTTGCGAAAGGATAAGTAAAACCCAAAATCTGATACCCATTTCTTGTGGTGATATACACGACACCGAAAATAATAGGGTTTCTTGATATGTGAATAACTTTTGAGTCACGAGGTCTTTCCGGCTGAAACTTTGCATACATATAGGTATTTCATAGACGAACACAACGATATATTGGTTGTTGTGATAGGATAAGTAAAACCCAAAATCTGATACCCATTTCTTGTGGTGAATATGCTGCGTGGTCAAAACAAATCATTAGTGTGTGATTTACTTATCATTTACTTACATCTTCTTACATCTTCTTACTTTCCCATTTTTCATAAAAAGGGAGGTTGGGCGGTGGGCGGTGCTACTTTTTGGAAAAGTTTTTCAAATGACAATAAAATGAAATGATATATTTATGTGAATTCTAAAATACTTTTTGAAATTACCCAACCTCCACCTCCCACCTCCCTTTTCTATTTTTTTTGTTAAAAATGATAGATATATGATAGATATATTAATAGACTGCGCCATTCCGCACACCGATTATTTTTGATATTTATTTTTCATTTTCATTGAATTTATTTTTCATTTTTTGAATATATTTCTCATTTTCATTGAACTTACTTTTCATTTTTATCGAATTTATTTTTTCATTTTCATTAAATTTATTTTAAAAAAAAAGGGAGGTTGGGTGGTGGGAGGTGCTACTTTTTGAAAACTTTTTTATAATGAAAATGATGTCAGATATATAGTCCGGAGTGAATACATCGGATAACTGGAAATAAACCCTGAGTTAAGGGTTTCGGGATCAGAACGGTAAAAGTCAGTTTGATAAATGAGAGATACACATAAATACTAACGGGAGTTTCCAGACTACTGGTGACGGTCACCCAGCCTACTTTAGGAAGTGACAAGTGACAGATTAAACTGTCGGTGTGTCACATCCAGCACACCACCTAGGGTGGTGACCGGAGCTAGTAGTGAAATGAAGCAAACAAACTCCCTACTTAACTTCAGGAGGAAACTGTAGCACACCTGGGGGCCTGTACTCTTGGTCAGGGCGGTCCCAGTTCACAGCAAGGTTGACAGATACTGCTGTTAATTGCTAAAACCCTAAACACAGCTCAAATTTAGAGAGCTCCTCTGCACATCTAGGAGGCTAAGCAATAGCTAATCTCTAGGCAGGCACGGTGTGACCAATCTCAGCCACTAGAGGTCTGCGGGACTGGCGGTCCGGCCCGGAGCAGCGTGAGGGTGAAGTGGTTGCCGGCCTCTGGGGCCGGTGGTAAATCATTCGTAGAAGAAATTGTGAATCCTCGATCACAGCCGCATGATCACCAGAGCTCGGCTCCTCGTCATCGGACGAGTACGGTGGTGGCGGGTAAGGTGGTGACGGCGGAACCATAATCAGGGTCGGGGTCATATAGCCATGGCGGCCGTGGGACATTGCGGAGAGTGTGGAATCCCTGCCGCAGCTCCCGATACCGCGTCTGTCGGTGTGGCGGAATAGCAGCCGTGCTCGCACCACCCACCGCGTCGCCAAGACCGTTACGAAGCATCGTAGTTGGTGAAGTTCCCGTAGTTGGGACTGCCGAGGCAGTCCACGTAGCACCACCGACCGGTGGAGCCGTGCATGTGCGCGCATCGGCACCACCGACACCGTCAACGGCGTGCGGCGCGGCGGTGGCACAAATCACAAAGAGCGCACACACCAAGGAGGAAGTGAGAAGAGACCCTCCGAACCTCGGAATGCCGTTCCCACAGCCGTACCGTGGCCGCGGCAGTGCCACCGAGGCAACCCCGTCGTCATCGGTAGGCTATTTAATTTAGAATATTTTTTCATAAGTTTAGAATACCCCATTTTATCGTTAATTTAGAATAAGTTTTCTTTATGTCATCCGGCTATGACCGGTGCATGCATCCATGACGTTGTACCTGTACCTGTTGAGCTATCCCCATGCCATGCGAAATATTACACTGAAGAGTTGTCTTGCCGTGATGTCCATATGTCCGAATGGAACCAAAAACCGTTCGATTAAAATCGAACGGTTTTTGGTTCGATTCGGAAAGATTCACGGCCGTGAATCTAAAAGTCACGGCCGTGATTAACGACTCTTTACGCATAATGACTTTTATTATTTGCCATCTTTGCCACAATAGACACTCACGGCGTGATCTGCTTGACAAAAAGTAAGTAACTTGAAGCCTTGAGCTTCAACTTACTGAAAGATATGTATCTTGGCAGTATGTGTGCCAAGTTTCGTGCTCTAGGACGCACGGGAAGCCCTCGGCGGTTTGGCATCTTTGGGTTTGGGTGTCACGTTCGAACCCAAACCCAAAACATCTGCCTTAGAAATAGATTGCGCGTTTCGCGCAAAAGTAACTTGAAGCCTTGAGCTTCTGGTAACTTAAATATATGTACCATGGTAGTATTCGTGCCAAGTTTCGTGCGTTAGGACGCACGGGAAGCCCTCGGCTGTTTGGCATCTTTGGGTTTAGGTGTCACGTTCGAACCCAAACCCAAAGGCAAAGGCATAGGACAGTTTCGTAGATTCTGTCCCGATGCCTTTGCAACCTCGCTTGCTAACTCATATTACAATGAATATTCAACATTCAAGCGTTGGATACACCACGCCAACGGGAAGCGCTCGGCTGATTTGTTATTTGGGTATGCGCACCCAAATGACAAAAAAACGCATCTTTGAAACTCGTTAGTTTCAAAGATGCGTGGCCGATGCCTTCGTGCTTATGTGTGTTAATCCATATGAAATATTCCATGGAATAAATGTGAATATCCCACACAAACGGGAAGCGCTCGGCCGTTTTGTAAAATTAGGGTGCACCCAAAATACAAAACGCATCTTTGAAACTCGGAAGTTTCAAAGATGCTTGCCGGTCGCGTGCAGCGGTAAAAGGCAAGTCAAAGGGTTTAGAATCTAGAAGAAGTACAGCGGCCTTTTTTTCAAGCAGGACACGCCGTGAGTGTCTATTACAACGGCGCCCACCATTATCACAAGCGAGACAAACCTTCTTAAAGCTTTTTGGAGGCTTCCTCATGATGGCACCGGGAACGAGAGCGTTTGACCTGTGTGCACATTATTTGAACACGAGTCGTGAAAAGGACCACCGGTCATAGCCGGATGACATCAAGAAAACTTATTCTAAATTAACGATGAAACGGGTTATTCTAAGATTAAGAAAACTTATTCTATATTAATTATTTTTCCGTCGTCATCGTCGCCCGTGGCGTAGGCCGCGGGCTCGTAGTTCATCACGCGCTCCGGCTCCTCAACCGCGGAGAGCAAATTCATGTACTGGGCCGGCTCGTCGGGCGCCCCCAATGCAAACCCCGTGCTCTCAATGAAATCGGCAAACGTGCGGGTGACGGGAGGGCAGAAGGGGTTCGGTGGACCGGTCCATTCCCCCTCGGATCCAACCGACGCGGGCGGGGAGTGTGCATGCGGCTCCGACACCACCGGCAAGTCGGCAGTGAAGGTGTTGACGGTGAATGTCGAAGCCCCAGCCGTGCGTGCCATCTCAGAGAACTCGGCGACGGCGGACACGAGGGCCTCACCGTCCTCCTCGCAGAAAGAGCATGCGGAAAGATCGGTGAAGACCTCCGGCTTCCCGCCCGCAAGCACGCAAAGGGCGTCGAACTCCACGGGGTCGTCGCGGTCGATGGCGTGTTGGAACTTCGCGGCTAGCACGGAGTTCTCGGCCTCCTCAGCGAAGGCGTAGGCCGAGAGCCCGGTCCTGCCCCCGTTCGGGCAGTCCCGATGCCAATGCCGCGCCTTCCCCTTAGCGCACACCTGATTCTGGCAGTACGGGACGGTCGCACCGGTGTCGCGATGGAAGGCCACCTTCTTGGAGACGGATTGAGACCAATTTCCCTCCTTGGGGAGGGGCGAGGCCGCGAAGCGGGTCTTGATGCGGCGGTCCGGCTTGTCTGCGCGAGGAGTAAATCCCCGCGGAGACGGTTCGGACCCGGCGGTGACGAGGAAGGCGGCCAATTGTCGCTTTAAGTCGAGGACCATCGTCCGCAAGTCCGCGATCTCACCCGTCGCGCCCGAATCACCGATGTCCTTCTCCATGAAATGCGTGCCGTGGGAGTACCGGTGCGCGGACGCGGTGGCGGTGCCCGCCCGCACGTGCTCGCCGTAGCACTCACGTACCCATTGCTGGATAGTGAGGAGGTCGTGGGCAGCCCGTTGGTCGTGAAGGAGCAAGCGGGACACCACCGGCTGGTAGAAGGTGGCGTCGCGAGGGCTTTGATGAAAAGGGACTTCACGTCCTCGTCCATGAGGGTTGCCCTTGCCCTCGCTGCCTTGAGCGCGGCGTTGAAGTCCTCGATCGGGCCATGCGGGTCCACGCCCGCAGAGATGCGGACGCCCAACATGTCCGCTTGCCCCTGGAACGGGTCACCAACAAGGATCATGCGACGAGCGAACTCGAGTAGAACACGCTTACCGTCCCCTGGAAAGCTGGCGTGGGAGGAGTCCATCCAGTCCGCTGCCGGCGACTATGCTTCTATAAACGCTTTACGCGTAAATCTCAAATGGCCTGAAACACGTAAATTACGCGTAAATTACGTGTACCCTGTTTTAGCACGATTTTACGCGAATGACGTAAAATCTGAGATTTTACGCGATTTCGTGTCCAGCGCGAGACTTCGTTCAGACTACAGTCAACAATGTCACAGATTTGCTAATGAGATCAGATGCGTTGATGCGGCCGTTGTCCTTTCTTTTGGCAGCCAGGGTGTTCCGTCTCCGGGCGAGGGACAACTCTATTATTAAGTATGACCGACATTGGTGAAGAACACCCACCATGTGGAATAACCGAAAATAATAGGGTTTCTTGATATGTGAATAGCTTTTGAGTCACGAGGTCTTTCCGGCTGAAACTTTGCATACAAATAGGTATTTCATAGACGAACACAATGATATATTGTTTGTTGCAATCAGAGCATTATAACATCAAAACTGAAATCATTTTCTTTTGCCGTTTGTGCTCTTTTGTCTGCCGCCTCTGCCCTGCTCTACACCTCTTCTGTAGGTTCTGCACTTCTGCTGATCTGCACATCTGCTCTCGCCTCTCGGCTCGTCTGCTACGGATTGAAACATGATCATATGCATATATATGCTAGTTTCAAAGCCTAATGAAGGCGCTATTGCATATCGGAATTGTGTGGTGGTTATCACCGCTCTCGATGGATTTTAACAGTGATAATCGCCGCTCAGGGTTATGGTGAAATCCCATTGTACTATACGTTTTACGCGTAAATCTCAAATGGCCCGAAACACGTAAATTACGCGTAAATTACGTTGGGGGGGGTCGCGTTTATAGAAGCATAGGCCGGCGAGGAGGGGTCCACCAGCAGCTCGAGTGTGGAGAACAATAAATTGTTGGCCTCCACGCGGACGGCCAAAGTAGCGTCGTCCAGCGTGAAGAGCGGAGCGAAACCGATGTCCTCAGTGACGAATGCCGTGTGCAGCGCAGAGACCATTCTCGTGAAGAGGGCCGCCGCGTGGGACTCCGCACCGGAAAATCTCCCAACCTTGCCCTCGAACAACTTGCGTTGAACGTGCTTGGAGATCTTCATGTCGAAATGCTCCCGCTGTAAAGTTCGTACCGACGCCAAAAATGTAGCCCCCGCCGAATTAGCGGGCGGCTGTGCACCTGTGCTGCTGGCGGAGTCGCGGGTGTGTTGGCATGCCTGGCAGCAACGGAGTCAAAAATCGTGTTTAATGTGCGGCGGCGATTCGCCATGCTAGCTGTGGATCTAGTAGAAGCGACCATGATGAAGAAGACTACAGGGGTGGAGTGAGGCAAGAAGACATGAAAAAATTGCGGAAGTCTCGGGCGGCCAAGAAATGTGGTGGGTCGTCGATACGGCTGCCGTGAGAGAGCAGGAATTCCGAGAAGTCGTGTGGTAGATGGCGGCCGATAAGAAACGGTTTGGTGACCAACCAGAATACGTAAACCAATCCAACGTTAAATCCCGCAGAAAAAACGTCCTCAAAGGCCTACAGCTCGCCGTAAATCAACCCACAAAACTTAGGCCATACCCGCGACTGCCGGCACTTCTCACGCGCGGAGCGCCTCACTCCATCCCAAGCGTCCGGCTTTAGCCAATCATCCCGGCGGTGTCGCAGTGGCTAAATAAAGCGTAAGTGGGGCCAAACCTGTCAGATATATAGTTCGGAGTGAACGTATATCGGATAACTGGAAATAAACCCTGAGTTAAGGGTTTCGGGATCAGAACGGTAAAAGTCAGTTTGATATAAGAGAGATACACATAAATACTAACGGGAGTTTCCCGACTACTGGTGACGGTCACCCAGCCTACTTTAGGAAGTGACAAGTGACAGATTAAATTGTCGGTGTGTCACATCCAGCAAATGAAATATATTAAATTATTTATTTAATTTCTAAAATACTTTCTGAAAACGGCAACCTCCCACCTCCCACCTCCCTTTTTTTATTTTATTAAATGAAAAATATATATATATATAAATATAGTAATTTAAGGCCGCGCCGTTTCTTATAGCACGCCCATATTTAACACATAAGACATATTCAAATTCCACAGTCACCGGCACCGGCGGCGGCGTAGCCGCCACTATGACACATTCTGACGTAATTCTGACATAATTCTGACATAACTCTGCCAAACCTAAACCCTAAACCCTGAATGCACACAAAAATTAGGGGGGTCACGATAGGGGGGCCTCCACGGCCGATTAAAACGGCCAAAACTGATTTTCAGACGCCCTGGCGGCCCTTACAGACCCCCGCTGACATCCCTGTCATTATTTAATATCAAATATGACAGATAGTCAAAGTTAGTCATAGTTAACCAATGATAGTTAAACATTAGAGTACAGTACAGTGTCACAGTACAGAGGAGGTTTCCTCGGTGCAACCTGGGGTGAGATCCACATCGGCAACAATCCGACGAGAGCCAGACGAGAGCGAGACACGAAAGAAAAAATGTTAGGCGGAAGTGAGGGAAACTATGTACACTTGTAGAGCTCTAATCAACCGTACTGTAATCTTTCCCTTTAGTACTCCTCCTTTTGTAATCTTATAACTCTCAAAATCTGCAGTCGATCCTTGCTAGGTGCAATTGTATATCGATGAAGATTCGACCTGCTACCCGCCCCCCTTCGAGCAGGGATGCCTGAGCATAATTCAATTTCGTTCCCGAAGATTATCTTTAAACGGAGTTCAAAAGCGCCAGAAAGCTCCTACGATAGTGGTCGAATCTACACAACAGGGCGAGGGGGTGACAATATTGACTCCCAACTGCAGCCATCGAATGCCGTATTGCACAAGCTCAAAATAAGTAAAGCTTAAGCTTAAACGCACGCATGCACCTAAGAAACACGACTCAAAAGTTTTGCGCGCACACGCATACACCATCACTGTCCCAGTAAAGTTTCTCTGGATGCAGCTTGCAGGTACAGTTCGCAGACATTCGTCAAATTTGGTATCATAATACAGAATACCTCCTAACAAAGCGGGAAAGGGAAGCTCTCGCTTCGACTAGAGAGAGTGTACACAGTGCGTGGAATCAAGGTGATGCGCTGCGTGACGTTCAATCGATTTCGTCCAGTAGTGCATAACAATGCAATATCTACAGTGTCCTTTCACGGTAGGAGAAACCTGGCTAATGAAACTGCGTTAAGAAGAACGTTCCCGCAGGGTAGGAGCGATGTTATGCATAACACGCTTGACAATATTCTACATCCGCTAAAGTGCTTTCAAGGAACATATCGCCACTCGACAACGGCCTTGCTATCGAATTTGGGAGCGTCCACAGGGCAGAACAGGGGTAATTTCAGATTCGCGGAATCACTTTCTTTTGGTCGTCAGCTGAACACCTTTCAACACTATCTTAATCGAGAAAAACTCTCTTCTCGCGAAGTCACGCCCGAAGAGCGCGACTTGCAAGTGCGTGCAGCTGAACTTGCAGAGAGTCCAGTCTATATTCAAGCACTTGAACTGCATCAAGATAGGATGCAACATCCGGTTATGCTCGCGCTCCCGAGACACCAACTTTGTATTGCTGCTGGGCTCCAAATTCGTGACTTACGGTGCATCGATCCTCACTTCCGAAAGCAGGTATCTGTTCTGCCAGCACAGGCGCGGCGCTTATCGCCGCAGAAGACATGATTATGATCTGTGAGCATCTCGCCTGTATGTCCCCTCTTTTGAACTTACCTGTGGACTGCAGCAGTCTGTAGTGTACGTTTTTATTTACAATTGCCTTCTGAAAGCTTTGTTTTATCGTCTTCCGAACAGCTTCCGTCCATTTTAGTTCGGCCACTTTCAATGGTGGTCAGCTTGGGAGCGGCGAAGGCCATCATATTTTGTGATATGGTTCTTCTTTTCGATCATCAGAAACCAGAGTGAGCTTCACACGCGCCCGCACGTTGACATAGCTGGAGGCATTTCCTAGTGGTTCAGTTCTTCTTACAGTCAACAGTAACCATCTGAAGTGGGCCTTGATTGTCTGGCATCACTGAGATCTCGGTGCAACCACTATTCTCGTATTTGCTTCATAACTCCGAAAACTGTTTCTTCAATTATCTCCGGAACAGCAATAACATCCGATTTTAGGAGGGCGGAGTCAAGCTGGCTGGAGGGCAACGATGCTTCGACACGACGATTGTGAACATTGCTGCTGCTCCCACTGATCGGAGAGGAGATGGTTGATACGATTCACGTGCAGGATAAAAGGCCTGGTTCGAGAGCTCCAGTCTAGCCTGGCTCCTACCAAGTATGACCCTCTCTTATTGCCTCATATTTTGTTTCGAGCGAAGCATCCAGTCGCTGCCCCGACGTCTTCGCACTCTGAACTTGCAGTCGGGCATGCACTTCTGCCACTGCGCACTACCTAATCAGCATCACTTTTCTGGGTGAGCTTCAACTCTCTGAGAAGTAGGCCAACGCTGTGTGCGATCGTACTCCAGGAGAAGCGCGAGCAGCTGGATATCTCTGAACGATCCACCGTTCGAGTTCAAGGCTCTGGCCACCCTGCTTGACATTGCCTGCACCGATCTCGACGACCGGTGTCGAGTGGTCGAGGAGAAGGTGCTGGGACAGACTACATTCCCGCTCGAAAACATCTCCTGCACAGCCCATAAACGCAATATGTTTGAATAGACGAAGCTCCTGTGTGCGGCCACGCCATTGCATGCCATGCCCTCAGAGCGTAGGACCAACGAAGCACATGCAGTGCCTAACGGCGGGGAGACTGACTCTGAGAGAGACCTCCTATGCGTTTTACGGCCCGCATCCTGTATACGGCAGGGGGCAGGGATGGG
>LGRX02015076.1:0-30128 GCA_001247695.2 Cymbomonas tetramitiformis
CCCCATTCAAGCCGCCCAAGCAGCCAGCTGACATGGAACTTGAGTCCTGGAACGCAAAAGTTGCGTTCCTCCAAGAGCTCCACTTGCAAGCTGGCAAGGTTTTACAAGCGCCTGACAAGCTTGCTGACTGGGTGACCTCTTTCATGAACAAGGACGTCTACTTAAAAGAAATCACAAAGTTGTTCGAGGTAATAAACCGTGCCCTTGTGATGCTTGCCCTACTTTCATATATCCAAAGTGTTGTGTATGCCTTCGACATAGCTTGCGTGTGGTTGTGTCTGTCACATATATTCTTTACAAAGTTGGTGGTGCAGGAAGTGAGCCCGGACCAGCGAATGGGCATGGAAGGCAAGGCATATTTTTCAAGTGGCGCTTGCACGTGTGATGGGTGCCCTCTCTTACATTTGGATACCAACAAGGGTTTCAGCTATACCCCCATATGCAACGTTATAATTAGTGATAACCCAGAAGAGGTGTTGACGCAAGAGCAACTGGATGCATATTCCGGTGTGTATATTTGTCCTCAAACTGGTGTTGAAGTACATATATCCCACGGAGGTTTTGTACTGCACCAAGGCTCAGATGCAGATGTTGGGTTTCATGTGGGAGCTCAGCGCATTGGTGACAATATCCCTGGACCCTTATTTCGGAGGTACATGCTAGGGCTTTACTTGAAGAACTTTAAATAGGATATACAGTAAATGCAAGGTGCATATCAGGCCACGCACAAAGACTTTTGAAGAGCTTTTTGGTACCTACTATTGTGAAGTTGTGAGACACACAGCATAGCACAAACACTTTAACTGCAGACCGGGTTATTATTAGCCCCAATTTCTATATACATAAAAAGTTTTTGCATCCTCATGAGTCCCAGGTGAGTCTTCAAAGTTTGGTATTATCACGACCCGCTCTAACCTGATACTGTCTAAAAATATACAATCATATCGGTATGGAAGGGTGAGCCTTCCTACTTTGTGACTTTCCCATTTTAAGCGCATACTTTGAAGGTGCGTGGAGACTCCCATCCTCTGATACCATCTTCCGAAAATTGCAACGTGCACTCTAGGTTCACGGAGTCCTGCGTCCTGTGCACTATAATAGGAGAATATTGTTCTCACTTGCATATATTAATCTGGTAGGTCTGGCTCTAGGGAGGTGGCCATCCTAACTTTGACAGTATCGAATCTAGGCTCGCCATGGAACTTGGAGGCTGCACGGATGATATATGTCCCCTCAGAGTCGTCTTCTGCTGGTGGCATTGCTACAGCTTTATGTATGTACACTCTGCGTCCAGCCGTGTGTCCAGCACTTTCCCCCTCCATAACGAAACTAACCAGTTTGCGTGCAAAATGTTTAAGTTCAGGTTGGCTTGCTAAGAGAGCACGGACCTCTTTTGACAGCAAAAGGGGATCACCCTGTAGAAGTTCTTCATATTTTACAAGGTGAGGTTTTTTTGTTAAGGCGCACTCCATGGTATCTGCAGCACGCTGTGTGATCCCAAAGCCTCCACGAGATGCACCTGTGGCAGCTTTAATAGCTTCGAGCTCCTCTTTAACCATGAGTTCACGCATAAGAATGTTGTTGGTTTGATTCACTCTGTTGTTTAAGGCTTGAGAACCACTCTTGATGTTTTTATTGGTTCTCTCATCAGAGCCTGTGTCAGTTAAGCTAGCACTGCCAACATTAGGGATCCAGTGCTCATACTGTCGCATATTCCAAAACTTTGGAAAGTTCCAACCACCTTCTTGAGCATTTCGAATAGGGAAGACAGACAATATTTTGCTTTGGGTTTGTATCCGTTTGTTTGCTAAGGTACCAAGGCTTTGCTGGGAGTGTTTACGCATGTCTCTGAGCTGTCGCCATTCGTTGTAGAGCACAAATACCTCCACCCGAGAGTTGTTTGGGAAAATTCCAACGAGGACATAAGGCAAGTAGGCAACGACGCTTGCCCTTTCGTGTGCACTTATGTTTCCTGCACCAATCTGTCACACCATACAATAACATAAGAAAGGTTTTCACAAACCCTTTTGGAAGTGCTTATGAAAAAACATGGGGTATGCACATATTTCTATATGTATGTGGGTACTCGGTCACAGGTAAAAGGTATGTTTAGCTGTGTTTGGGCAATAAAGATAAATGTTGGCCCACACCTTCGCCACATTTGAAGGGAGTCCCACCGCGCTGAGCCTAGCGAGCTGCGCTAACCTTGAGTTGATCACACCCACCACGTTCGAAGACCTTGTGAAAAAAGTCTTTATATCATAGAGTAGTGCTAGTGTAAGCTGTAGCCCAACTCCACTGTTATCTTGGTGAGTGACATCTGCACTTGAGATACAGTGCACTGGATCGGTACCCCTAAAACCACGAAGCGCACTCACGACCGGCCAAATGCCATAATGATCCTCAATCTGCTTGGCCTTTTCAACACACCCTCGAGCGCCAGTGTTTCGTATCTCGATCGCCAGGTCCACACCTTGAGCAAGCACACTGCTACGCCGTGTATTGAAGTTGCTCACTGGTTCGCTATACCTGGTTGAGATCTCTGAATTTTTGACGTGTCGGTGTATGTCGGGGGTATGCATCTTCAAGCACGCGAGGCTCCAACCTTCAAGGAGGTCAACATTAACATAAGCCAACCACGGATAGCACAGTGTTCGAGGATAAGCACCAGGTTTCATAACAACCCCACTCCACGAAGCTTCCTTGAGTGGTTTAAGAATGACCTCCAGGCACTCGTGGAGGAGTTCTCGTTTTCGTTGGCGAAATTTGAAGCTATTATCTCCCAAACCGAGCTCTGGCTTAGCGTGTAGTGAAGGCAGTAAACCCAAGAGACCTCGTGCGTGATCGCTGCTGACATCGTTGATGTGCAGGGCGGGGCATTTAATCACAATGGGATGGAACTCGAACTTGCTCCCAAGCGAAAGAAGTGACCCATCTCCCCAAAAACTCCAAGGTATGAGCAAGGACTTCGGAGGAATAGAGTTAAAAGCCAACTTGAATGCCTCCCCACTTTGAAAGGTAGTATACACATGGTCGCTGTCCTCATTTGAGGGTGTGTTTTGTGAGGCTGGGCAAAGCTCAAACGGTCTGTTCCTAGGATCCTCTACAATTTTTTGGAGCTCCACACATGGGTCTTCAACATAGTGAAGCCATAAGTCTTGACCATCGCCAGGTCTCGCCATATTTTTTGGAGGAGCCCACTTTTTGCCCTTGGAATCTAGCACGTACTTGTACATATCTAGGGATGTGACAAACCGGATCTGTGCTGGAGTGAAACCTGGAGAGTGAATAAGGTTCAGAAGCTTGTCACCAAGTCGATGAGATAGACTTTTCAATATTTCGGATATAACGATTTCGTCTGGGGATAATGGAGACTGCGACTGCGTAGGATCGCGCTGGGGAGGCTCTGGGAAAATCGGATATGTTTGATCCAGGTGAGTTTCATAAGCACTTTTTTCGACCTGTTCTCCAAAACTCTCCTGTGATGCCTGTACTCCGCCTATTTCTGGTTCGCGAGTGTTCACGTGATCTACGACAAAATTATTGTTAGAATCGTCAAGGTCTTCACGAATATGCAAGCTGTCGCTGTGTAGGGTAGGGGGACTTGCATGTGTATTGGAGTCCGGGTGTACTTTGCGACACAGTGTCGATCGGAGGTGGTAATGAAGCCCACGCCTGGTCGCACATATTTTTCCACAAGAAGGGTTAGGACACGGAAAGCGCGGGGGTTGTCGCATGTGGAATATTTAGGAATTATCTCTTCGCTGGACCGGTACTGTTCATGTTTTTTTTCCCCTCCAAGTAAAAAAACATAGGACTTCACAAAATACAAAAACCACCTTGAGTGTAACGTGAAGCTTCTGCCCGTGTTGGGATATTCATACGGTGTATCGCGTACTCGGTATTCGTTTCGAAGGGTAATCGGGCGATCGATGTCATAAACCGCTGGTCGCGCGACCGCGACCACGAAAGTTTGGCGTGCACTACCGACTGCGCAGGTCGATCGATGTCATCAATCGCTTGTCGCGCGACCACGAAAGTTTTGCGTTGTGTATTCGAACGTTCGAACATCGATTGAAAAAGACTATGTTGTTTAAACGAAACTCGAAGCGTTTTGAGTACAAGACGTTGACCATAAAACAGAATAAGGGTTTATTTCACGCGCGAAAATATCAAGGATACTTTAAAGTCTTAAAATTTAGAGTGTTAGCATATGGCATCTGTTTCTCATAGACAGCTTCTCATGACGAACACTACAAGTGGTAACAAGAGAGGAAGTAAGGGGAGAGGGGAGACGCAAGATCGGAGCGGGAAAAGACAAGCTCTAAGTAGGAGTGCAGAAGCAACCAGTACAGGATACAGCAAGCAATATGCTCGATCAAGCGTAGATAGACGCGCCCCCGTCCAAAGGAACCCTATATATTACACGGGGGTAGCTACTCGAGGTGTCAGGTCGATACAAGATGAAAAGGCTCGAGAGGCACCAGCTGATGAGGAAGATGGATGCCACACTGCGGATGGAGAGGGTGGTGAGGAGATGCATGGAGGAGGTGAGGACGAGGAGGAAAATGTAGAAGATGCACATTACATGGAGGAGGAACAGGGTGGGGGTGGGATTGGCAACAATGCTGACGGTGGTGGTGAAGGTGAAGACGGTGGTGGTGAAGGTGAAGAACCAACTCCGTACTGTAACTGGACTGAACAAGAAGTATTGTGGTATAAGCATCAGCAGATGCTTTTACAAAAGAAGGTACAAGCAGCACAGGTAAATATGGACAAAAGCTACAGTCGGGTCACACAGTTAAAGAAAAATAAAATATTAATCGGTGTCATATGAGTCCTTTGCAGATGAGTCATTTGTACACTTTCTTACTCTTCCTCGTTAAAGTTATGTGTTTTAGTGTTTTAGGTGTGCTAAGATATGTGGTATGTGTTTTAGGCTGGAAGAGGCGGTGATCTTGAGGATCAAGAAGACCGTGATCAACGTGGCGAGGATCACGAAGACGGTGCTGAGGAAGGCCTCACCCGTCATTGCCCCGAGGTAAGCTGTGTGCATATGTTAGGAGTGCGAGGAGTCGTGTCTAATGCCAAGTAAGACATATAGCTTTCAAGAGTGTACTGTTGAACGTTTAGCCTAGTGGGGCACAGCAAAAACGAACTCCCTTGGCCACACATTGGTGACTGTGCCATTGAAGGAACCAGGAGTGCGAGGAGTCGTGTATAGTGCCAAGTAAGACATATAGCTTTCACGAGTGTACTGTTGAACGTATACCCTAGTGGGGCCCAGCAAAAACGAACTCCCTTGGCCACACACTGGTGACTGTGCCATTGAAGGAACGACTGTGGTCACGCTTTCTACTCTAGTAGAAGAAGGCGCCTGCACCCTTGGTCTGTGGGTTTGTTTGGAGCGCCCTTGATCCGCAAGCAGCAAGGTATTGGCCTTGCTGTTATGTATGGCATCTTGGGTTAGAGTAGGTCTGACACTCATGTGTCTGTGACCACTTGTCTCCCGCTGCGCCACGAAGAGGGTATAGGTTCAGCAATATACCTGTGTAAGCTATATGAGCGCATGCTTTTGTGACCGACCTACCTCTCGGTTTTATCGACTGGCGATCATGAGAGCAAGATATTTGTGATGACAGTTCGGCGTCATTGGCACTTGAGCTTAACAGGCGGGAGGCGCGGAAGAGGAAACCGATGGAGGAGGTGGAGCAACAGGAGACATGGAGGTACGTTGTACTTAACATATAGGGAACCCATGTGGAATATACATATCACTTGAGATGCGGTACAAAGGGCACGCCTGTTACAGCGGGGTGTGTTTGAACTACAGGGAGGCAAAGTGGGTCGTAGTTTATCGAAGTGCACACGAAGAAACCGAAAACGAAGATTAGGAAAGCACCTAAAGAGAGTTGCCCTAGAAAATAAAGTGAAGTCCCTAGAAAAGGAAGTGAAGTTAGAGGCTTGTAGTACACCACGTGAGGAGGCAATGACACAGGAGCACGCAGCAAGTAAATGGAGTTCAGGTGTGGAGGTTGGTGGTGGTGGTTGTAATATGTTGGAAAATACTGTGATCGGTGTGATCAACAGTGCTGTGAAGTGTGAGCACGGTGTGAGTGAGTCTGTCCTTAAGGACGGGGCAGCAACGTGTATGATACCTCGGTATATGACCAAGGATATCTCACTTGGAACTGGAGCGAGTGATATTGGGGTAAAGAAAGGAGGGTTCGGAAGGGTGTATTTGGACGGTGTGCTGAATGGAACAGAACATGTAGTGGTAAAGTTTTTTCAACAAAAGGGTAACATGAAGTTCCAGCTTTGTTTGCAAGAGATGCTCATGCACCTCCTCGCAGGGCAAGCGTGCTGTGCGACTCTTCCACTAGTGGGTTATGGAATAAGGATGTCTTCTAGAGGCCATGAGCGATATCCTTTTTTGGTGGTTGGTCAACGAGGCATCACCACGTTATGGGATTATGTGAAAAAAAGGGGGTGTGTCGCGTGGAGTGAAGTATAGCCTCGCTATGCAACTAGTGAAGGCAGTGAGGGACCTCCACGCACGAGAAATTGTGCACGGTGACATAAAAGGGAACAATATTCTCGTGTGCCCTGCGAGCCAAAATGGAGGTGTGGTGGTGAAAATAATTGACTTTGGTATGTCGTGTCGTGTGGAGTGCGCTCCACCGAGATTTTCGACAAAATCTGTGAAAGAGAGAGAAATCTCTCTGAAAAAGTGTTTTTGGCTAGCACCTGAGCTCGAAGGACAAGGTGCTCGGGTAAACAAATGCACCGACATGTATGCTGTTGGTTTTGTTATGGTGGATATATTGATGTCCCACCAGCAGTGGGAAGGGAATAAGGGTCACGTGAAGGTGAAAATGTTTAGAGAAAGTGTAGAGGAATATGGCGGTGTGGGGAAAGTGGTGAGCAAGTGTTTTGGTGAATACCATGAGAGACCAACTGCGAGAGATTTGCACGACACACTTGCGAGGCATTTGGCTAAGTGGGCTTGAACAACTAGGGGGGAAAATATGTATATGTATATGTAAAGAGTATTTTGGTTTCTTGGAGTGTTGTATCGAGCGCCAAATATTATCACTTGTGTTTATATATGGCACCTGGTCAATTTTTATATTCATTTTTAGTTTCGCCAGGGTGAGGTAGATCTGAACTTCGATCACGAACACGACTTAATATTAGCAAACTTCCGTCAAATGAATAAAAGTTTGACCGCCATAGTGGAAACCTTGAGTACAACGATTGGAGAGGCTTTGAGAGATATAAAGAAGTCTGTGGATGATGTGAAAGTCGAGGTGGCCTCCTTGAAGGCGTCTACAGTTTCCTCAAACGTAAGTGATTACCCCTTCCCTACTCTTTTATGCAAGATGCCCTTTGCGTGTGACAAGTGTATGCCCTTAGTAGAGGCAATAAAACTGATAGAGATATGTATGTGTATCTGGTTGCCCACAGAAATAGATACGAGCAGGTATGTTTGGGCAATAAGCACAGAGAACCTTTGCCTGTGGCATAAAGCACATGGCATAGCATATGTAATAGAAAACATGGAATAAGATATGTGTATGTCTGTGTGGGTGTGCTATGCTTATGCTAGAATATATGTGAATCTCTGTACGAGTGCTGTGCCTATGCTAGAATATGTGTGAATATGTGTGTGCCTGTAGTGTTATGCCTATGCTAGGATATGTGTGTATCTCTGTGCGTGTGATATGCGTATGCCAGGATATGTGTGTATCTGTTTGTGTGAGTGTTATGTTTTTGCCAGGATATGTGTGAGCCTCTCTGTGCGTGTGCTATGCCTGTGCTAGGATAGGTGTGTATCTCTGTGGGCGTGTGTTATGCGTGTGGTAGGATAGGTGTGTATCTGTTTGTGTGTGCTCTCTGTGTACGAGTGTTATGCCTGTGCTAGGATATGTGTGTAGCTTTGTGTGCGTGTGATATGCTTGTGCTAGGATATTTGTGTATCTCTTTGCGCGTGCTATGCTTGTGCTAGAATATGTGTGTGCCTGTTGTGTTATGCTTATGCTAGGATATGTGTGTAGCTGTGTGCGTGTGCTATGCGTATGCCAGGATATATGTGTATCTGTTTGTGCGAGTGTTATGTTTTTGCTAGGATATATGTGTATATGTGTGCGAGTGTTATGCCTGTGCTAGGATAGGTGTGTATCTCTGTGGGCGTGTGTTATGCCTGTGCTAGGATAGGTGTGTATCTGTTTGCGTGTGCTCTTTGTGTACGAGTGTTATGCCTGTGCTAGGATATGTGTGTATCTTTGTGTGCGTGTGATACGCTTGTGCTAGAACTCATATCCTAGCACAAGCATATCACACGCACACAAAGTTACACACATATCCTAGCACAGGCATAACACTCGTACACAGATGGCACACACAAACAGATACACATATATCCTACCACAGGCATAACACACGCCCAGAGAGATACACTCATATCCTAGCACAGGCATAGCACACGCACAGAGAGGCTCACACATATCCTGGCATAAGCATAACACAACAGGCACACTCCTATTCTAGCATAGACCTCTTTTGCCTATGCTAGGATATGTGTGTATCTGTAGGCCTGTTATGCCTATGCCAGGATATGTGTTTTTCTTTGTGTGTGTGTGCTATGCTTGTGCTAGAATAGGTGTGTATATGTGTGTGCCTATTGTGTTATGCCTATGCTAGGATATGTGTGTACCTCTCTGTGCGTGTGCTATGCCTGTGCTAGGATATGAGTGTATCTGTGTGTGTGTGTTGTGCGTGTGTGCTGTGCGTGTGTGCTGTGCGTGTGTGCTGTGCGTGTGCTTGAAATGTGTGTATCTGTGTATGTTTGTTGTGTTATGCCTATGCCACGATAAGTGTCTATCTGCGTGCGTGTGCTATGCTTGTGCGAAAAAGAGTGTTTTTGGTATAACATGCGTGGGTGAAAGGTGTGCTCAGGAAGGAAATATTCGCGCAGTGGTAAGCTACGCTATGGCAAATGGTCCAGAGGGCTATTATTTTGGAGACTCCACTATCGGTGAGTGCATGAGGATATTGTATAGCGTGGAAACGGAAGGACAAGGAAAAGAAAAAGACTGCCACGGCTGGAATCTCACCAAGAAAGCGGTAAGGCCTCTTAACTTAACTTTTTGCAAAAATAAAAGAAGTGCGTGGTAAAAAAGTGAGGTGGGTTGAATGTACAGCTCAAGAACTCGGTCAGGGTGAACTCGCGCAGCAAGCTACAGCAAAAACTATTTGCAGGGACCATCCAAGCTTACCCAGAGGCGTTTAGTGGTGTTGGCAAGGACCGGGTATACAACTATAACATAACAACCCCGTACATACAAAGTATGTAACTATTCCAGCTATCTTTATTTTCTCTAGTCCTTTCTATGGTTCGTTTGGTTTATACTCACTTTTATTATTACTCACACAGGTGCGTCGTGGAGAAAGAGCGCACCTTCAGCTGAACACCCCCAGGTCGACCAGTGTGGAAACGACCTATTTGGGTCTATTTTGAAGAAGGTGTTCGGAAAGAAAGATCAAAACTTCGATGGGTGTATCACACGCCAAACTCTAACTTTCGCTGTAATGTGTGTTGAAAAGGCACTCCTTGGCCCAAGCTTAAAAGATTGGGCCATCGAGTATGAGATAAATGAGAACTCATCCACAAAGTCACAAGCTGTGGTAAGTATGCATTTCCTTGGTACTTTCGCTTGGTTAGAGTACACCTTTTTTTCAACTAGTACTCACTTTGGCACTTTCGACGTGCAGACTGAGGTACCAAATACCTTGAGCAAGGAGTACTCAAGAATTTTTACCCAAGTAAAAAGATGGAATATGCTACACTCGCGTGTGAAGCTCGCGCAGTCAGCCAAGTGGCCTGCAACTTTAACAGAAATTCTTCAGCACCAAAACACAGTAGGAGTGGGAAGTATAGATGAGGAAGAAGAAGACTTTAGTACTCAGTGATAGCTGATAAAAGAAACATTACGAGCACATACAAATGAAGTACCTAGTGTATTGTATGGTGTATTTTCTTTTTGTATTTGTATATACACATTTGAAAAGTTGCCTCCTTTACCTCTAGCCTTGTGTTCTGAAAGTTTATCTTTTTTATGTGTGGTGCATGATACACTTTCTTTGAATGCTTGCATACATCTTGAGCATATCACACCTGTCCTTCCACCGTTCCTGTTCCTGCGGCGTTCCAGGATCGTTCCCGTACCTCGAGCGTTCTGGGATCGGTCCCGTACCTGGATCGTCCCAAGATCGTTCCCGTACTTGGAGCGTTCCAGGATCGTTCCTGTACCTAGAGCGTTCCAAGATCGTTCCCGTACCTGGAGCGTTCCAGGATCGTTCCCATACCTGGAGCGTTCCAGGATCGTTCCCATACCTGGAGCGTTCCAGGATCGTTCCCATACCTGGAGCGTTCCAAGATCGTTCCCGTACCTGGAGCGTACCCTCTACGATCGTGTAATCTCGCCGAAACCGGAACGATCCCGTAAGAAACTTCCCTCCCGGGATCGATCCCGTTCCGGATCACAAAAAGAGCGATCCCGGATCGCCTCGCCATTTTCCAGATGTCTCTTCTTGCTACGCGCGTGCACGAAGCACGCGCGGCTCTCCGCGAGCTAAAGCAGGTAGCTGGTGGTGCTGAGTCTGCATCTCAGCACTTTCCCATGGTGCATTTCGGCTCGGCCACGCCCGCCGTGATCGACGAGAGCATCGTGGAGCCTGAGCCGCAGGTGACAATCGAGAACGACGAGGACGCGTTAATCTACCCGAAGCGGTTCATCGACAGCGAACCCCCCTTCGAGCAGTCTTTCATGGAGGCGACGGCATGTCTGTGAAGTTGGGCTTCTTCGAGCCTGAACCGGCAATTGCGGTTAATTCCTTTACCCCCCCTGCCTCCGTACATTTCTTCCACGCATGATTCAGCTAGCGTGGCTGACTCGGAGTCTGACGGCGAGGACTTGCATGATGCCGTGCCACCACCCGCTCCACGGGTTGGTGGTGTCCGGACACCCTCAATTGGTACTTTCCTCACAGCGGCAGCACTGCCGGCTCTGTTTCTATGTGTGAGCATGGCCTTAATCGACACCGTCACCGCCTCTGCGCTTTGTGACGTGGAGATTGCTCCACGGTCGGTGGTGTACGGGCAGTACACTGACTATCTATCAGACCTGCACAGTGGACTTCTTCACCGACACCGCCTTTCTGGACACTGGACCCGCTGACTCCGACAACAACTTCAATCTGGACTCTGGTTTTCTGGACTCTGACTGCTTTGGCATCTACAGTCTGGGCTTTGAGATTGACAACCACAGTGCCAACAACTTTTATGAACTCTGCTCTGTAGACCACTTCCGAGGTGGCTAGAGTTGTTTTGGAACTGCTAGTAGCCTTGCTAGATCAGAAGTCAAAGACCAAGATGCCTTCCTGTGTGCAGAGCTAGCTAGAAATTGGGACCGCCCCGGCCAAGACCACAGGCCCCCTCTGAAAATTGTTTCCACCGCTTGAGATGGTGTGTTTTCTGACAACAACCCTGTTCCACCCTAACTTTTCCTCCGTAATAGTACAGGGTGGTGTGCTGGATGTGACACACCGTGTGTCACTTCCTGTTATCTGTACTACAGTAATCACTCACCAATAAGAAATAGTAGCAATAAGAAACCAGCCAGCGTTTGGGGGGTCACAACTTGACGAAATTGCTGGCTAGCTTTAATTTCTTAAGAAATTTGCCAAAATAAGAAATCAAGGGGCTGGCTGGCTTGAATCATAGTGAAAAATGGTTAAGAAATTTTGGCTGGAATATTTGGTGGGTTTACTTGATTTAACAAGGATTTTGATGCTTATACACAATTTATCTCAATGAAAATATCATACAGACTGTTGAAGTTTTTCGAACGGAGGTGCAAACGTTGGCTGGTCGGCGAAAAGTGACTTATCAACTATCACATGTCTGCTCACGGCTTTCAGGATCCATACTAAAATTTTACCACTGTGGCCGTCGCTGAGTGCCAATTTCATGATAGCTGGCTGCCGCTCCTCCTTAAGCAATAAGAATAAGAAATTGGCTGGCTGAGCTACGAAATCGGGATTTCTTATTCTTAGCAATTTCATAGGTCGCTGGCGCTGGCGGGGGGGTCACAACTTGACGAAATTCGCTGGCTGACCCCATATTTAGGACTTTCTTATTGGTGAGTGATTACTGTAGTACTCAATACAGTACGGGTGTCACAGGTTTAGGGTTTCCGGCTAAAGCCGAGACTATCTTATGTTTAATTACACTTATGAGAAACACCAAAAGTGAAAGCATTCTGACTGTAACCAAATATATAACCGTAGTTATATATCTAACAACACCGTCGAAGTAGACACTCGTCGCAGACTCACGGGGAAGCTGATTTCCCCCCCCCACTGTATGGGGGCCTGCTTCTCCTTGTTTCACCCCTCGCCGTGCGTGTGTCATGTGACACCTTTAGCCGTGACGCTGTTCCGTGACTTGCTAGTTAGCCTCCACTAATGCTAACTATTCAGTTTTATGTTATCACCGTTACGAGCACCCGGCCCTGTGTGTTTTCTGTGTCCTCCTGCATATATATATATATATACCCGTTACATATATATATCCAGTTCACCTTTTTCATAAGGTTATCGGTCCCGTACCGGGCTAGTGGTGCTCATTGCATTCAACTCGCTTCGGCCTCAACGCCGATTCTACTCCGTCATTTTTTATCCGTAAACTCCGTGGGCTCAACATCTCTGTTACTTTCCGTCTTTGCCCGTTCAAGTACTCCGCCTACCGTTTGTGATTGGTGGCTTACTTATCCGTAAAAACTTACCCATCTTTTGTCGTAATTCTGGCATCCTACTTCGTTCCGGGAATGTCTCAACAACGTCAAAGCGTCCTTGCAGAGCGTCCTTGTAGACACACGCACGGCGAGGGGTGAAACAGGGAGAAGCAGGCCCCCATATAGTGGGGGGGAAATCAGCTTCCCCGTGACACCACCTCACCCCGAAGGTGTGAGTAGACATCCCGAAGCAAGCAAACCCTAAAACCTAAACTCAATGTCACTTACTGTAGTGTCTGAGCCAGGGGTCCAACTAGCAGCAAACAAGCATGGGCGTCGCGCAGAAAGTGAAATGTAGTCAGGCAGAGTTGCATGGATCATTGTAAGGTGTGTTGACGGCTTGTAAAAGTGTCGATCGTCGGCGGAATCCACGTAGTCTCACGGAAGGCGGGCCAATCCTCATCTCCCTCGGCGAAACCCAGCATCGCAACTGGTTCGGGCTCGAAGGTGAAGTCCAGACCCCCTGCGTGCTGCGGCATGCCTGCCGCGTTGGGATCCTCGGCCGGCACGGAGTGCACGCTGGAGTCCGTGGAGGGCGGGTGATCGAGACATGGAGGCGCGGCGGGTCGGACGGGGGGTGACGAGGTCATCATCGCAGTGGTTCTTCGTGGGACTGCCTTGGCACTCTACACCGAGGCGGCGCTTTCTCACCCTGGAGATGGACGCTACGTTCTCCAACGTCTGAGGTACGAGGTGGAGGGAGTGCCGGATTCCGACACGGACCGTTTTTGGGTCAAAATGCGTTCCACCATCATCGATGAGAACAACGACCCCGCCCCCCAACTTACCGCTATCCGTAACTTGGGCGACAAACACGCCCGCATCAACAGCGATTACAGTAAAGCGAGGAGAAGCGCGTCAAGGACTTGTGGCACATCCTCACCGACTCCGCCAAGCAATCGCCCTTCGTGACCCCGTTGTACGTCCCCATCATCCGTGAGCTCCGTAGTGGTGCGCAGTTCTCTTTTTCCACGTTGTGCCTGCGTGTGCGCACGGTGTGGAGGGAGGAATTATCTTTCGCCACCCCCGCCGCCGACACCGTCCCCTCCTCTCCGCCTGGTGGTGGTGGTGGTGACGGTGCCCGTCCGAAGAAGCCCTCGTTCAACTCCGCCTCCGCCCATCGCGAGCCGTCCCACACCATCAAGGTAGCCCGTGGGTGAGTGGCGACCCGAGCCGGCTGGCGCCCTCATCATGCGCTGGAAGGGTGTCGGGTACCCGTGCATCCTCTGCTTTCGGTTGTGGGGGCTCACCGACTCCCACCCCGACACCAGAGGCATTTGCCCCTACACGTGCAAGGAGGCCTACAATTCCTCCCGTGTCCCCGACTCCGCTCTTCCGGCGGGCAATCGACCGCTGCCACGTGAGTTTGCTGCCGCCCTCGCCTCGTTTCAGGGGGCTGGTGGTGCCACCGCCCAGTCTGTGGTGCTGGCGGAGTAGCAGCCTGACCCGCCGCCGGATGCGGCGATGATGACCTTCGTCGCCCCCCCGTCCGACCCGCCGCGCCTCCATGTCTCGATCACCCGCCCTCCACGGACTCCGGCGTGCCGGCCGAGGATCCCAACGCGGCAGGCATGCCGCAGCACGCAGGGGGTCTGGACTTCACCTTCGAGCCCGAACCAGTTGCGATGCTGGGTTTCGCCGAGGGAGATGAGGATTGCCCCGCCTTCCGTGAGACTAGGTGGATTCCGCCGACGATCGACACTTTTACAAGCCGTCAACACACCTTACAATGATCCATGCAACTCTGCCTGACTACATTTCACTTTCTGCGCGACGCCCATGCTTGTTTGCTGCTAGTTGGACCCCTGGCTCCAGACACTAAGTGACATTGAGTTTAGGTTTTAGGGCTTGCTTGCTTCGGGATGTCCACTCACACCTTCGGGGTGAGGTGGTGTCACGGGGAAGCTGATTTCCCCCCCACTATATGGGGGCCTGCTTCTCCCTGTTTCACCCCTCGCCGTGCGTGTGTCATGTGACACCTTTAGCCGTGACACTGTTCCGTGACTTGCTAGTTAGCCTCCACTAATGCTAACTATTCAGTTTTATGCTATCACCGTTACGAGCACCCGGCCCTGTGTGTTTTCTGTGTCTTCCTGCATATATATATACCCGTTACATATATATATCCAGTTCACCTTTTTCATAAGGTTATCGGTCCCGTACCGGGCTAGTGGTGCTCATTGCATTCAACTCCGGCTTCGGCCTCAACGCCGATTCTACTCCGTCATTTTTTATCCGTAAACTCCGTGGGCTCAGCATCTCTGTTACTTTCCGTCTTTGCCCGTTCAAGTACTCCGCCTACCGTTTGTGATTGGTGGCTTACTTATCCGTAAAAACTTACCCATCTTTTGTCGCAATTCTGGCATTGTCAGGGTCATGACCGATGACATACATGTCATACATGTCATACGTGTCATATCTGTCAGACATGTCATACCATACAGGGTCATGAACGATGACATATGTGTCATACATATCATACGTGTCATACCTGTCAGACATGTCATACCATGTCATGTCATGTCGAGTCATGTCATATATTATAATGACAGTCGTCAGTACGGTCGACTATGACTGTACATGTCGTCAGATGATAAGTCACGTCATCTGTCATTATTCAAGGAAAGACTTGAATGCCACCTGTCATCGAGAGTTCGTACGTCGAACTCGAAGATGGCAAAGCAAGATACATCTTGAAGTGACAAACAAGAACCATCTTTGCTTTAAGCATGTGCGGAACACGCATGCGCAGTATTATGGAGCGAACGAATTATTCGTTCTGACGATACTGGTCGTTCAACCAACGTCTCGGGTTCACAACCCAATGGCGGTACCATCTATGCGATGGGAGACGTATGGTATAGATGAGGAACCGTTGTGCTTCAGCAGAATCTTCTCACAGAAGTCACTGCACTCATCCCGCTATTATCTCACGCTTGTGTTGCCGTTCTACAACGCAGCGTTCACTTGTATTTTATATGATATATTGAGGGCTCGCTTATCTAGCCCTAACAGAATGGTATTCTAATTTAGCTCGTCAAGGCACGAACACGAGAACTCAATTGTGTGCAGCGCGTAGATATCAATAATTTTGTGTTGACAGGTTGCGGAGCTTAAGCATATAAGGCGACGCACTCGAATAATACGAATAATTGACATATCGCATATACCGCTGCAATAGCGAAGACAGTGTGCGAGATAATCATCGCGTTCGCAGAATCGCATTCGCAGGATACAGCTTATCATACATATACTGCACGACAAGGTGTGCATATGGCATACATGCGCGCAGCGATGAGATGTACTCGCATATATGATTCGCAGATGTATATAAATTCGCAAATGAGACGCGGAAGCATAAATCATCAGCGGAATAATTATCCGCGCGGAAAGTCATCAGCGCACTATTACAATTTTCGTGATCGCATCAAATCGCTTATTGTACGGCTATCATATATGTCGATGCGCGAGAGACTGATTCGCAGTAGACAGCATGTGCGACAATCACATGTTCTCGCAGAAGTGGTTCGCAGTTTACAGCATGCGCGTCAATTACATGCAGGCGCATGGATGATTCGCATTTGAAAATTGTTCAGAATGATATACGGCATAGTAATCATCGACGGATTTATGATCCGCGCATAAGTCAGCATACGTCAGCGCTCGTATCATGCGCTGAGAGATGGTGACGATATATGCTTTTCATCAGCAGCGCGCCCGATTGCATAAATTCATTTGCAGCGTGCTACGCTCATCTTGCAATTTTACGATGATGATGTCAAAATGTTGCTACAATCATCTGTATATAACATACTCGCGTCAAAATACTCTGCAAAACAACTGTACTCGCAGGCATATTTTGGATGGATGCATGATGGACATCTGATTATTATACTGCAGCATTTCACACCATATATTGATGACTGCAGAAATATTCAAATTGTCAGCGTTTCATGCTTATCTGCAATATAGTGTGCAAGAGATGTTTATCTGAACTCGCAGTACATGCATCACACACTAACATGCAGCACACACTAACATGCAGCACACATTAACATGCAGCATCTGAGTATATGCACATTCTATACTGAGTGACTGCAATATTGTAAGTTGTGCATGCATCATGTTAGCAGATGTTATGTATAAACCAGCTTGATCACGTTAGCAGCTGGAATATATGGCATCATATCACAATACATCAGACATGCGCAAAAGCATACCTGCTGTGCATGTTAACTATGTTTGAACCCATATAGTGTAAGGTGCCTATTCAGTGGTCTTAACACAATAATTAGCTCGTTATGTCCCGGTGGAGTCGAGATACTCTTCGGACCACATATCGTTCTATTGTGGATCACTGAAAGGATTGCTCACCGGAACTATATGTGAAATAGACCAGCAACTCATTATTGTGAATGAGATTATCTCGGAATTACAAAAACCCCTAACCTAATATATATCATGCTAGATTCATTCAGTACATGGTATGCTGATTATCATCCTGCATGATAAACTGTCTGGGAATATTGTAATATCCAGAACTTATCTTCCTGTAAGTGTGTAAAAGTGAGCACACACACACACTGGCAAAAAGTACTAATCAATAAGTACTATACATGCACACACACTGGCATTACTGTATGTATTAATATTCACTGACTCATAGTGAATTGACCAACTTTAATATCTATCATGTATATGATAATATGGATAACACTCCACAAACACATGTGCGTGTGGAGTGTCAGTGATGGCGATAGATATGGGAACAGAATAATCCAACATGCTGTAGGGCTGGATGGAGAAATCTCCAGACCCGAAGGCATTATACAATGCTCAAATAAGCAGCTGGTCACTGCTGAGCATTGTCCATTCGTCTCACATATCATCGCTGGAGCAACAACAACAAGTACATTGCCTTATGACAATTGATTCAGAATTGATCAGTTCAGAATTGATCATGCATGTACACTCTCAGATCAGTAACTATATATTGAACTGACAGGAGTTGTTGAGGACAAGCACACACATATATATGTGTTGTGTCAAACTGCTTTGATTATATAATCAAGCAATGTCCTGATATGTTTTAAATAAGAGATATTATTTTGATAAATCTTAGAGCACAGTCATATGCTCAAAACATATCATAGATTGATAAATTATCACTGAAGTGGATAATCCGCTTGTAGTTGATAAATCTATATATCATCAGGAAGTACATTTACTGCCATGGGTTTCAATCAGTAAAACCCAGAAATGTGATCAACCTCAGATGTTGATATGCAGAATAATTCACTTTTATGCCATGAAATTTGTCATGTGCAAAGGTAAAGTGATATGCAGTGCTTCTGTACTTTGCAGTCCACACACACACAGAGATATGTATATATATATATATATATAGCCAAAAACGGCCAAAATGGGTAAAATCCGTTTGCGATAGATTTGAAAATTGAAAATCGGACCCTATTTTATTTGATAATATGATTTTATACCTATTGAGGTATGAGAAAATCATAATGACAATAGTCATATCTCGTGTAACACCCTAGATAGCAGGTGTGGAATATGTAGGGGTATACATATTGTGCTGGATTTGGCTATCAGAATATGAGAAGCACAGAATACCTTCCAGCTTCAGCAACCTGCCCCAGATTGGAGCTTCCGGTTCCTCTTCTCCTGGATAATGATGCATGCAGATCTATTGCTGAAAATATCCCACTGTCCCAGAAGATCAAGCATGTTCTGGTCAGATTCCATATGCTCAGAGACTTTGTCAGACTGGGCTGGATCATATGCTGGAGGGTACCTTCGGAGAAGAACTTGGCTGACCCCTACACCAAGCCGGTTCCTCCCACCAAGAACACCGTGCCCTACTTCAACATGCTCTTTGACAGCTACATGGATATGCAAAAGGCAGTGATTCAGGCTGCCAGATCTTTTGGATTTTCGACATGGAGGCCTACTCAGAAAGCAGCAGCATGATCTGACTGTGAGTACCCTCTGATTTGTCCTGTTTTGGGTTTTGTTTCTGACTGTGCTTTGCAGGTACTTTGTTGCAGGTACTTTATGATTTGGTTTTGAGAATATATGCAGAAAACAACCAACCGATAGAATGACAGTTAGCCTAGAGGTTTAGCAAGCATGCACAAGACCTGTTATGTGAATGTTGCATGCCGTACCTTGACTCCTACGACCTTATGTACCCTTCGGGGACCCGTGACCGGCACCTGTCTCGTACGTGAGAGCCTCTGCCTCCACCCGCTGTGACCCTCCCTACATCTTCCCTTGTCTGTAAGTCTGACGGTGACGGGGTGACCTGGACCTGCCTTCGGGTACTCCTTGTCATATCCCTGACGAAGCATCCGGCTGCATGGCACCGCGGTGTGCGGACCTTCAGGGCACAGCAGCATTTTATTCCCCCGGTGGAGGAGTGGCACTAGAGACAGGGAGCTGATAGGCCTGCCAGGACCGTGTGGACTTTGTCCAGCTTTTTGGGGTTTTCAGCCCTGGCAGGCATGATTGTGGTTCTTTCTGGTCTGGACTGGAGATTGGTATGAGTGTATTCATTCTGGTCTGCCCACCTCACTCGAGGTGGTGTGCTGGATTTGGCACGCCGACAGTGTCATCATCATCTGTGTCATCACCGATACGGTTCGACTACTATGACTTCTTCACTGTCATCAGCGCCATCTCCGATATCGACTTCGGTAGTCAGACAGTTCATAGCATCTGTCATTTCACATCTGACACCTTAGGGGCTGTCATCACATTCTTTCGGCGGAAGCTATAACACTTCGTATTATCTTGTGTATAGCTTCACAGTTTCACGGTTGACATATGCGAGCGTAGCACCTTGTCTTGTAGTGCTTCACTGTGTGTTTGTTCTCACATATTGGCTGTAACGAAATGCGTCAAAATGTTGTACGCATGATTTAAAAATGAAAATTTCGGATTGATTTTTTTTGCTAATATGAATATTTAGCTATCAATAAACAATCCCTGATTTATGCAGCATGTGTAACACCCTGTAACACCCTAAATATTGAATGTGTGTGTCAGAGGTGTAACATACCTACTGAAAACCACGTAACATTCAGTGCGGGTATCAAATGCAGTTTTGCTTAAAAAAGTTTGCAAAAAATTTATACTGCTTTATTTTTACCTATTTTAGGGTTACTGATACCATGTAACACCCTAATCACATTATTGGGAATATGGGTCACTGTAACTTGACATGCCCTAAAATGCCACTATATATTCGATAAACTTCGTGTTTGGCATAAGTATATCATGCTGTAATCGATACAGACATGATGATATATCGGGCAACAACCCTAAAACTGTAACAGATGCTTCCTATAAGGAATGCATACTATTTATGAGGTACAGGCAATTGACAACTGCCTTATATCACACACTTCCTTGAGGGGGGAAGAAGGTGGATATATATGTATAACTACCTCATTATGTACAAATGTACTACATGTATGTAAATATACATATATACCATATATATATATATAAATCACACACACTCAGTTAGTTGATTAGCTGAAGGTATTTTTGTGCTGTGTTTTGTTTTTAGATGGTTGCACTCGAAGAGGAAGAGCCAGAGATTCCTAATATCAACCCAGATCCATCGACATGGTTTTTCGACATTCTTGGTTCATATGATGCATTCAGCCGGTTTAAAGTCCCGAAATGGATCGCTGGTTATGACAACACACAAACCAGATACGACCAGATAGGCTACTTCGACGACATCAGTCGTATGAAGCCAGACATGAGCCGATTTAGGGATCCAGCCAATGAACCTCAGGAACCAGAGACCGAGTACACAGAAGACAATCCTCCTATGGTTTTTACAGATCCTGATACAGATTCTGTCCCAGCACCAGTTCCACCTAGTTTGGTCCCAAAGGTGAAAATGACACCACCTAGGGAATTCAAATCAGGACAGGACGCGGAAGTCTGGTTGGACACGGTGGACCGATATTTCCAGTTCACCTATCCAGGAGTCAAGGACAAGGACTTGATTACAGTGTTTCTGACTCTTATTCAGAACAACGACAGACACTATTTTCAGGTCTTGGCACAACAGCCAAATGCCACCTATGAAATGGTCAGACGGATATTCCTCAGCCAATTTGGTAACCCTCATAAGAGATCAGTTGCCAAGAAACACCTTATGGCGCTGCATCAAGGGAGCCAAACCTTCTCAGACTATTTGCGCACATTTACGTCACTGGCTGCTTTAGCAGCAGTTGATTTGAACGATGTGCTAATAAAGGACAGATTCGTCACCAGTATGGATCCAGATCTCCGCAGACAGTTCCAACTCAGATTTCTGACAGAACAGGAAAGGAACAATCTGTCGTGGCAAGAAACCACACAGATATTGCTTGATTTGAATTATGTCATTCATTCAAAGCAGTCAGAAACCCTACACTATCGGGGTCAGAGGGAGCAGTCATCAGGAGGTCCAGCCAAGAAGGACAAGGACAAAGGACGTGGCCAGAAACCATATGACAGATCCAACAGAAATCGGAATCAGAACCAGAGTGGCAGCCAGAACTCCAATCAAAATCGGAGCAAGGGAAAAGGTGGAAAAGGCAAGGGCAAAGGAAAAGGAAAATCACAGAATCCTCAGTCTTGCCATCGTTGTGGTCGTGTTGGTCACATCGAAAAGGATTGTTATTCCACCAAGACCCCAGATGGAAAAGATATCAAGGGTAAGCCACCAGCTCAGAATCCTTTCCAGAATCGGAGACAGCAGCAACAGAATCAGGGTGCTAAGGATGGGTCCGGCAAACTCATCAATACTATCAACACCTTGGTTAAGGAACTGAAGAATCAGCACAGCATTAATGCAGCAGTTGCAACTCCAGTTCCAGCTTCAGCTCCAGCTCCTCAGGGAAACTCTCAGGGTACTGCACAGGTACCAGTGTTGAGAGCACCCCCAAGATAAATCAGCCTGAAGATGCCACTGAAGCAAGTGGCCGGGTTGAGAGTATCTCAGAAGAAGTCCTTTCCAGTCTGACATTGCAGTTTCAGCAGATGGACACTCCCTCAGAGCACATCGCACAGATGCAGTCTCAAACAGCACAGCTGAAATCACAGAAGAAGCTGTTGTTGTACAAAGGGAAAGTATATGGACAGAGTACTCACATTTTGGTAGATCCAGGAGCTACATCGTCTTTCGTTGACAGACACTTCGCTGCTCAGCTTGGTATAGCACCCACAGATTCTTCATCGTTTTCAGTGGGATTGGCTGGAGGAAGCCAACTACCATGCACATCCTATCTTCCCAAGGCTACATTTACGCTGGGTAAGTATAAGGATGCAGAAGATTTCTACATCATTGACATGAAACCATTCACTGTCATTCTGGGTCAAGATTGGTTGGAGAGGAGAAATCCACACATTGACTTTCAGACCAAAAATCTGACGATCACTAGGAAGCATTCATCAGGCTCCAGTATTCGCACAGTATTATCCAGAGTTGAACAGACTCCAGGCTCAGATGACCTTCCTGAAATGGAATTGGTCAGCGCCACCACCATGAGAAAGCACCTTCGTCGTATTCGATCCAGTGGTTCGGCTGAAGAAGCCGTAGCTTATCTCTTCTTTCTCTCAGAGGTCGACGGTGAACTGGTCTTTACAGCATCAGACACAGACACCACTATGGAAGACCCAGAGGTCACAACAGCACGTGATCAAATGAGAGAAGACTTTTCAGACATATTCCAGGAGGATCTTCCAGCTGGTCATAGGCCAGAACGGTTTGAAGGTGGTTATCATCGAATCAACATTGAACCTGGGCATAAGCTACCATCACAGCCAGTACGTACCATACCAGTACCCATGATGGAAGAGCTCAAACGACAGATCATCAAATATGTCGACTTGGGTATCCTTCGTCCGTCATCATCTCCATATGGATGTCCTATCATTTTCGCTCCTAAGCCAGGTGGGAAGTGGAGGATGTGCTGTGATTATCGAGCCCTTAACAACATCACAATTAAGGACACGTATCCATTGCCACCTCACGACACCCTTCTTGAACAGCTAAAAGGTGCACGATGGTTTAGCAGATTTGACTTCAATCAGTTTTCCCATCAGATTCCTATACATCCAGATGACATTCACAAAACAGCTATTCGCACCAGATACGGTTCTATGAGTGGACAGTCATGCCTTTCGGATTGACCAATGCTCCTGCAACAGCTCTACGTGTAGGAAATCGGGCATTCTTCGACTTCATCGATCGGTTCCTTGTCATTTTCATGGACGATACCATCGTATACAGTCCGGATTTTGACAGCCACGTGAGTCATGTCCGACAGTTTCTCCAGCGTTGCAGAGAACACCAGTTCTTCATCAGGCCTTCCAAGGTGGAGTTGTTCGTCAGATCTATAGATTTCATCGGACATCACATCTCTGAAGCAGGCTTGTCCATCATCGAAGACAGAATCCGAGCAGTTATGGCAATTCAGCCTCCAGTGTCTTATGGTCCTACCGTTGGAAAACAGCCTCGCTCTACGCCGTATGGCTAAAGATGGCAAGTCATCCCTTCGGTCATTCTTGGGCATGGTCGGTCAATTCAGGAGATTCATACCAAAGTTCTCCAAAGTTGCCGAGCCGCTCAATCGTCTCCTTAAAGATAATGCAGAGTTTGTCTGGGAATCTGAGCAGCAGCAGGCATTTGATAACCTCAAAAGTGCCATCTGTAACGCTCCAGTACTACAGCTTCCAGATCAGAAACTGCCATCTATTATGGAGGTCGATGGATCAGGCACACACGTTGGTCAAGTGATACTCCAGGATCAAGGAAAAGTTATGAAGCCATGTGGCTATCACAGCGTCACTCTATCCGATACACAGAGACGTTGGCCTATTCCTGAGATCGAGCTATTTGCCATTGTGGAGGGCTTCCGATTCTTTCGCCACATCTTGTTGGGAGCTCCTGAGACTATTGTACGCTCAGATCATCAGCCACTGGTTTATTTCCAGTCCAAATCCACACTGAGCCCCAAACAGGCAAGGTGGTTGGATGAGCTCTCCGAGTACAACTTCCGTATAGAGCATATTGCTGGCGATAAGAATAAGGTTGCAGATGCACTCACTCGTATCTCTGCACTTTTTGAACTCACTGATTGTCTTCAGCACATGGACATCAGCGAAGTCATGCCATCTGCAGATCCTACATTCATTGCTCTTATATCTTCTTCATCAGCTCATCAGCTACACGACATCATTATATCCGAATATGATCGTGATACATTTGCACAGACTATTTTGGCTAAGCTGACATCATCGACTTCATCACAGTCAATCAGCAGCTACAGCTTCGAGCTCATTCAGGGGTTGATCTATCGTAAGACCATATATGGCAGACAGCTGTACATTCCACCAACAGCTAAAGTCCCCACATATGACGGTGAGATCACACAGCTTCGCCACATTCTCCTTCATGAGTGCCACTCAGCCACTATTTCTGGTCATGTAGGCAAAAATCGCATGCTCCATCTTCTGCGTAGCCGATATTATTGGCCAGGAATGACAACGGCAGCCATCAAGTACATTCGGGAGTGCCCCGTTTGTCAGCGCCAGAAAACGAGGCGACACAAGCCTTATGGTCAGGCACATATACGATATTCTGTGCCTAAGACAAAATGGCTAGATGTATCTCTTGACTGGATTACTGACCTGCCTATCACCACTAATGGGCACGACAGTATATTTGTGGTAATGTGCCAATTCTCTCATCGCTGTCATCTCATTCCCTTCAGCATGACCTGGACAGCTCAGCATACTGCTTCTATATATATGCAGCATATCTTCAAGCTCCATGGTCTTCCGAGGAACATCATCTCAGATCGAGACCCCAGATTCACCTCTACATTCTGGCAAACACTGTGGAAATCTACTGGTACGAGATTGTCCATGACATCCTCACACCATCCACAGTCGAATGCAGCCAATGAGAGGAGACATGCCTTCATTGAGGATATCCTCAGGTACTTTTCAAATTGTTGATTCATGATTCGATTTCACCATCCTCTGGTTTATAAACTGATTAGGTGGTATTTTTTCATCCACAGGTGTTGTTGCAATGATACTTCAGCCAATTCGTGGGAGGACAAGTTGCCTCTGGTGGAGTTTGCAATTAACAACACAGTTTCTGCATCAACTGGTTATTCACCATTTTATCTCGACTCGATGGCGCAACCACTTTCGCCTCATGACCTGGTAATCACTATTCCGCCAGAAGCTCCTGTTCCAATACAAAGAGCTATTCGAGATCATTTTGACCAGTACTCGGCTGTTCATGCCAACGCGGTAGACAACATTTCCCGAGCAGCAGAAATTAGCCAAGCCAGATTCAATAAGACTCACATGCCTCGGCAGTATGCAGTTGGGCAGAAAGTTCTTTTACGGACCGAGTTTATTCAATGGACTGGTTTGACAGAGGCAGGCAGACACTTTAAGCAGCCATATATTGGGCCGTTCACCATTTCAAAAGTGCTTAGCCATGGGCGTGCATACGAGTTAGATTTCGGAAACCTCGATATCCGTATTCATCCGGTACAGCCTGTATCCAGATTAGAGTTGTACAATGACTCGATCCAAGCACCTTTGCCTCTGCCACAGATGATCACCGAAGAAGGGCAACCACTGTTTGAGATATCACATATACTCTCAGATAAAATCACTAGAGGTGTCAAGTACTATTTAGTGCGATATGCAGGCTACGGCCCTGAGCATGACACCTGGGTCAAAGCCACAGAGCTGACCAATGCAGCAGACATAATAGCTGCCTATGAAGGCTAAACATTATATTAAGCCTCATGCCCTTACTTCTTGTAATATATACTAATACATGTCGATCAACTATATACCTTGCTCTTAATGTTTTATCATTATGTTGCATAGAAGCGGGAAATTGATCCTTCCTTGCTAAAGGTGTAGTGAGCCTTGTACAAAATCATACCCTTGCACAGATACGCATACATGCGAGATATCATATCTGTGGATAAATAAAAACTGCTAAGTGCTACTTTGCCAAGACCGTGGTTAGTCATCGGATTCTATGGCCAGTCATCCGAAGCTACCGGAGATATCGACTGAAGTAGACGGAGTTGTGATCCTAAGTTGTGCTTGACAGACATAACTAAAGAAATTTCACATTAGTACGTGGCGAATCCATTCTCACTCATCGCGATAGATGTTCGTCAAAGCGTGCGTACTGGACCATATCAAGAGTGAGCAGACCGGGTAAGGATTATAAGTCCAATCCCGTTAAGCAGGGCCACTCTGTTTGCATTAAAACAAGCCCCCGGTGAAATAACTCCGGAAACAAACACGGGCTCCCCATGACCACCTATGAACCTCCACAAGTAGCTAGCTTCAGGAGGGGAGGAAGGGTTGGGTGCACAATATATAACAACTGTGGAAACGAACAGCAAACGATCAGTTGTATATATAAGGCCGAGAATCTTTCGATTAATGAGAAATTGTTAATTCGTGGGATCATCGTTCGCAAAGGCGACGACGGCTAGCGCAAATAATCCGTAACGTACACTTCGGATGCTTTGAATCGTCACTCTGACGCACGATACGTGTGGATCAATCAGTAATCCAGCGTCAATCTGTATCACGAAACGCAATTCATTGAACCTTGAATCGTTCAAGGGGGCTACATCCTAAGAACTGTAAGGTGAGGGACTAAAGTGGACTCAGTTCCCCCCAATAACCTAAAAACACCATGAGGGACGCCTCAAATCGGTGTAAGAAGACTGGTACCAGCAAGAAGCAACAACAACAAAGACATCATAGACATATACAAAGGTATGCCCGTTGTGAGGTCACAACTCTTTTAAGAGGGGAGATCTGTCAGGGTCATGACCGATGACATATGTGTCATACATGTCATACGTGTCATACCTGTCAGACATGTCATACCATACAGGGTCATGACCGATGACATATGTGTCATACATGTCATACATGTCATACGTGTCATACCTGTCAGACATGTCATACCATGTCATGTCATGTCATGTCGAGTCATGTCATATATTATAATGACAGTCGTCAGTACGGTCGACTATGACTGTACATGTCGTCAGATGATAAGTCACGTCATCTGTCATTATTCAAGGAAAGACTTGAATGCCACCTGTCATCGAGAGTTCGTACGTCGAACTCGAAGATGGCAAAGCAAGATACATCTTGAAGTAACAAACAAGAACCATCTTTGCTTTAAGCATGTGCGGAACACGCATGCGCAGTATTATGGAGCGAACGAATTATTCGTTCTGACGATACTGGTCGTTCAACCAACGTCTCGGGTTCACAACCCAATGGCGGTACCATCTATGCGATGGGAGACGTATGGTATAGATGAGGAAGCGTTGTGCTTCAGCAGAATCTTCTCACAGAAGTCACTGCACTCATCCCGCTATTATCTCACGCTTGTGTTGCCGTTCTACAACGCAGCGTTCACTTGTATTTTATATGATATATTGAGGGCTCGCTTATCTAGCCCTAACAGGCATCCTACTTCGTTCCGGGAATGTCTCAACAACGTCAAAGCGTCCTTGCAAAGCGTCCTTGTAGTTTCACGCCTCCAGACAATTTCAGAAAAGTGAAAAGAGCTTTCTCGTGGTTTGAAATAAAATTGACAACCCGCTTACCCTCTTCGATCACTTCTTCCACCCAAGGGAGCTTGCCTATATCTTTAAACAGTAAATTCAGACCGTGAGGCACACAGCCAGAACAGGTGATGTGCGGATACTTTTTCTCAACAAGTTTCCACGCTGCCTTCATGTTTGTTGCACTATCTGTTACGACTTGCACTACGTTTTCACTACTAGCCTTCTCTATCAAAGTGATAAGATCGGCCGCGATGAGCGCTGCATCCTTGGTCTCGCCAGAAACAAGCAGTGAGTGCACGAATAAACAGCCGGCAGGTGTCACGGTCCTATACGGACTTGAATATGTGGCGCGGCTGCTATTGAACGGTAGCAAGCACGCGCAAGTACATGGTGGGGTATGCGTGCAGCAAACTGGTAGACCAGAAGTGCTTGCTTGAGCCCAATGCTCCTCATATACCTCCAATGCCCTCACGCGCCATACGCGTTACCACCATCGGGTTGTGAACCCGAGGGCATTGGGTGAACTACCCGCATCGGCTGGCTGGTCGATATAGCCATTGATGCTCGCATGCTGTTCATTTCATGCTTGAAGCAAAGACGCGTCTTCTCAGAACACTTCGGTTCTTCAAGACTTGTCTTGCTTCGCCATCTCGATGCCAATACCTGGCCTCTCGATGACGGATGTCACTCACCTTAAGTGGATGACAGACATTATGATCGTACATGTCATAGTCGACCGTACTTACAATACTCGACGACTGTATATCATTATGACATATGACATGACATGACATGACATGACATAGTATGACATGCATGACAGGTATGTCCGGTATGACATGTATGACACATGTGTCATCGGTCATATCCCTGACAGCAGGGGACACATAAGTGCCATTGAGCAACTTCTCGTGAGTGCAATCTTCCCAGCCATCAGAGCATATCGTGCCCCCAGTTTTCTTTGCACCCTCAGTTATTTTGGCGACACGCACCGTAAGATCCTGGTGAACTTTAGGTGCTAGGGTTTTCGCAAAAGTGATAGAATGAGGGGGCTTGTAGGATGGTCCGTAAAGCGCTATCTCCTGCAAGGCTAGTCGGAAATGTTTATTGTCCAACGCCCTAGGCGGAATCCCTGCAGACATGATACCCTTGGCAAGCTTAATATTAACTTTGCGCCTAGCCTTGCACTTGAGTGTGGTCTGGATTGGATACTTCCCAACAGGAAAACCGCCAGAGGGTTGGCGTGCAACCATGAGCATATTATTCACAGCGCGTACGGCAACACTAGATCTAGGATTGTCGTCTGTTTCACCCTCCTCAAGCTCTGCTTCAGCTTCAGCCAGAATGCGCGCTTTCTCAACCGGTGTCTCAGCGGCTTTCTTGCGTTTTTTTTGCCGCTGCGGCCTCAAGCAGCTTTTCACGCCAGACCGGATCCGGGGAGGAGCAGGACGTCACTCCAGCACTCTTCGCAGCGATACCACCCATGATGTGGCCCCAGAAACTCGAGTGGTTGACATCCAGCGAGCCAATTTGCAGTTTGAACAAGTGAAGAACGAATTGGGACCTTTCTTCTCAGTGACCGTGCCGGTGTCCCACACGCTCGCTTTGCGACCTCCGCTGTGATGAGGGACAATTTGTTGTTCAGCCCTTGCGCGTGTGCCATCTGAAATCTCCGCCTCATCGCCACTATTGTCGCATAAAGCTAATGAAGGAGTTCCTAGTAAGGCGCCATATAATAAAACGAACGGATATCGAGCTGTATGATCGGTCGGGGCTTGAGACTGGACATACGCGAAGGCAACCGAGGCTATCCGTAGAGAGGGGCTTTCCAGCACTGCCTGAAAAAGATCATTGCGCCGATTATGAAATAAATTGAATATAGGGCGTCGCGCACGTGAGCGCGCCAAAAACATGCGGCTGCAAGCCAGCATGGTGGCGAAAATTATTATGAGTGTGTTGCGGCTGCCTCTCGGAACCCTATTGTGTCTGGCAACGGCCTCACAAAGGGGGATTAGTATCGGGCCCCTCCGTCCGGCCGCTCGGGCCGCTCGGGCACTTCTGGGCCGCTCAGACCGGTGGCCCGAAGCGGCAGCCCAAACATTCTTAACATTCTAAGATTTCGCAAAATAGGGCTCCCATACTTAAGCCCATACTTAAGGAGGGTAACGCGTCGGCCCGCGTCGACGCCTGCGTTTTCACATACTTAAGAAAAATTAAATTTTTTCTTCATACTTAAGGAATATACACTGACTCCCCCCTCCCGTCGCCAAACGTGCGTCACAGAGACGAACCCAACGACAGAGCTTGACAATCGTATACGATTGTCAAACGTGAGTCAGGCAGTAACCCTGTGATTTTTTGCATCGGCCCATGCCCTCCTTGGCAATATTTAAATCGCTTGAGGCCTTTAGGAGGATCATTTCCCATTCTTCCCTAGTCCGGTCTATACGGGCTATATAGAAATTATTAATGAATACGCGATACACAGTTCTGACAATCGTGTACGATTGTCAAAACTGTTTCCCAAACGAATTTATTTGTAATTGTTTTGTTGTTAATAAAAAGTTTACACCGAACCCCACAACAATAATATGGGGGGGGGGGG
>LGRX02015077.1:0-11688 GCA_001247695.2 Cymbomonas tetramitiformis
AGTAAGGCACCGACTATAGGGTACGCTTTTTTATCACTATAAAAACCCTATAAAACCCTATGACATATGTCATAACCCTATGTCATATATGTCATAAGTCATACAAGGAAATGACAAGGGAAAATGACAAGAAAAATGACAAGTAAATGACAAGAAAAATGACAAGTAAAATGACAAGAAAATGACAAGAAAATGACAAGTAAAATGACAAGGAAATATACAATAAATATACAATAAATGATAAATAAATTACGTAAATAAATGTGTAACAAAATCAGATTTAAATAAGTTATAAAATAAATTTAAATGAGTTCTTAAATAAATTATATAAATGATGTATATTATTACATATATATATTATAAATTGTTCTTAAGTTATTTCAATCTTCCTCTTCAAAACATTCTTCACAATATGTATTTTCTTTTTTACATTTGCTAGAAAGAATGATTCCACAACCTAAACATTCCACTACTATAGTACCGACTATAGCGTACCATTTATATAAACAAAATAACTAAATAATAAATACAAGAAATAATTACGTAATAAATAGTGAATAAATTACGTGATTAAATGTGAGTACGATAAAAAATCTACAATAAAAAATAAATAAAAAAATCTACAATAAAAAGATAAAGATAAAATTGAAAGTAAATGAAAAGTAAATTAATTAATGTTTCAATAAGATATATGTTAATTGTTCTAACGATAAGTTCTATATAAATATACGTGAGTTGTTTTTAAATTCATTTATATATTACTAAAATATAAGTCAGAGTCAGAGTTAAAGTTAAAGTTAGAGTTAGAGTTAGATTTTATAATATTTCTATGAAAAATAAAAATAGCAACAATCTACGATTGTAGCCGAGTAAAATATAAAAATATTATATGAATCCTAGTTAAAGTTAGAGTTAAAGTTAGAGTTGGAGTTAGAGTTAGATTTTATAATATTTCTATAAAAATAAATGTAAATGAGAATCATAACATAATGTAAATAACGAAATAGAAAAAAGTAAATTCTAAATATAATAAAAGTAAATTCTAAAAAAATAAGTCGTAGTTAGAGTTGGAGTTGGAGTTGGAGTTGGAGTTGGAGTTGCCCCCCTGAAAACACCAAAGAAATATCATACAACTAAATTGAAAGGAAATCTTGCAGGGCCTCGAATATTATTTGTTGGTAAATTTGCAATAGGTCGTGATGTCACTTGTGGTGATTGAATATTTGCATATTTATTTAACTTTTTCTTTTTGGAATATTTTTTACGAGGTTTCGTGCCTTTTTTGGAATGATATTCTTTGGCACATTTTTTTAATGTTTCGTTCCATTCAGCACGAGTCATAAATGTGTATATATTAATATATATATTTTTATGGTTGATTAGCTCTACTTGCACGTTGTCCTCTTGTAAATATTTGCGGACTTGTTGCAAGTGGACTTACTTCTACACCCATATATTCAACACCACTAGTATCATCATCATCATCATTATTATTATTGTCATCTTCCATCAAAGGTAGCAAATTTACAAGTCCGCTTTGCGTTGGAGAATAAGGTTGATTTTGCATATTCGACATGAATAATCGTTTACCTAACGGGGACATTGTAGAATAATGCATAGGATTCATAATAGGTCTTTTTGAAGGTCCAGATTCTTCTTGATTTTCAGGTGTTGAAATACCTTTTTCAGGAAATGGAAAAGGAAATGGAGATTCACTTAAATCTTCTTCTATTTTTTCAGGAGATTCACTTAAATCTTCTTCTATTTTTTCAGGAGATTCACTTAAATCAGCAAACCTTTGTAAATTGTCCGCTCTTGTATATTTTCCCGGAACAAAAACATTGACATCACTTCTTTTTAAATTTCGAATCAAATCAACTGAATTTATCATAGGACTTTGAGAAATAGAAGTATAGAATTCAACACTATTTTGAGAAGGAGCGGTCATAGCATAATTGTTGGAAGCTAATTTAGAATATCCTTGAAATATTGATTTATTAGATGCAGCATTTCTAAAGCCTAATTCATTTAGACAATATTGTTTGACGACATCATCAGTCAATATCTTTCTCATATATTTTATAATATTACATATATATTAATTGTTTCGTCTATTTTGTTGTCTATCCGCAGGATGAGGTGCTCTTAAAATTCTTCCATACCGCCTTAATTGATGACGAGCTTTACATTGAATTTTATTTCCAAATTGGCGACCTTGAGGTGCGGGGTCCTTATATCCACAATAAACATTATTATTCAGCCTTCGTTGAGCCTGTGTTTGATTAGCTTTTACCATAACAATATATATAATACAATCGATAAAAATCATCGTAAATCAATTTCCGTTTCATTATCTTTATTATTTTTATTTTGACTTCTTGTCCTTTTAGATATTCGATTAGAAGATGAGACACCTTCTTTCCTAAGAGTTCTTTCTTTTTTATTTTGTTTAGAAACTAATTCAGAAACTGTAGGTTCATCACTGGATTTCTTATTATTAGAATTGTTACCTTGGACTTCCAATAATTCTCGTGGTTTATATCGACGTGCCAAAGTTTCTTTACCGTCTTCGATGATATAACTCAAATTTTTCATAGATTTTACTTTATATATTTTTGTCGACCATCGTTGAGATTCTTTATCAAACGTTTTAGTTTTAATTTTAATCCTAACTTTATCACCCGGTTTTATATCTATTTTTTCAAGAAGCTTAGTCAATTTATTCCTTTTCAATAAAATATTTCTGATGGTCTTTGTTAGGTTCATATTATCAGGAGTTGATTTATCGATATTTGCAGAATTTTGTGTACTATTATAATTTTTGACAACAGAATCCAAATAATCAATCCAGTTTACGGTGTCTTTACTTTTTTCTATTTTTTTAAATTTCAATTTTAATGTTCTATTGAATCTTTCCACCATACCCATAGTAGTATGGTCTTCGGTTTCATTTAAATAATGCTCAATATTGTTGTCCTTCAATAATTTTTTCATAGATTTATTTGTAAATTCTACACCATTGTCCGTAGTCAATACATTCATTTTTGAATCTTTAATTAACTTTTTGAAAGCAGAAATTATTCCTTCAGCAGAATCAATGTTTTTGTTATTTTTGTCTTTAACAGTTTTTGATTTTAATGGATATGCATAAGCCTTTCGTGTATTGATATTGATAGCCGTCAATATAACGGAGTAGCCTCTATTTTGTTTTTTGAATTCAGGAATAAATGCTAAATCAGCCTGAACATAATTCTTGTTAGGGTCTTTACCGTAAATAGGAAATAACTCTTTTCTATTGATTTTCTTTTTTTGAGAAAAGGTTTGATTGACTTCAGTTTTTTCTATAGCTTCCTTGACTTGTTTTTGTGTGACTTTATAGCCAAGAGATTTTAATTTGGCCGTGAATGGTGATACAGCACTTAATCCTATTTCGGGGTCTAAATAAAAGTCTTGTATTTGTTTTTTAGTGATTGACTTGCTCATTATTATAAAGGAATATCTTTATGTCCCCAAGGTAGGATATTAAATGTTTCCCACTGAATATATGCTTTATCATAATTCAATGCAAATGATTTCGTTTCGGTTCGTGTTTCTATACCAAGAGCTGCATAATGTTTGTTTTCATCAATTTTTCTTGGTTTTCTAAGAACATCGTATTTTAATTCCACAATTTTTTCGTGATTGTATAAAATGATATCTTTAATTTCTTCATGATTGATACTTTGAGAATTTTCATAATTTAATGGAAATCCTTTTACCTTAGTCATCGTTGTTCCATCAACAAATTTCAACGAATATGATTTAGGTGCGGTCGATACAAATTCAATACATTTCTTATATATTTTTTTCTTATCATTGTATAGCTCGTCAGTCAATTCTCCAAGATAATCACCAAGTTGTTCTGTGTATACTTGTTTGTTTGTTTCATTTTCGATGTATATCACCGAGTCAATATCATGAGATAGAACTTTACCAAATCCTACATCGTCCATAATGTTGAATGCTTGTTTATTTGGTGCATCTTCGATGTATACCACTGAGTCGGTATCGTGATATAAAACTTTGTCGAATCCTACATCGTCCATTAAATTGTATAATTTTATTCTTGCATGTGCAGTTGTAAAAACCCCAATAACTTCATTGACGGCACAGTTCGTTTCAGAATATTCACTTAATACATTAAAACCAACTTGATATTTAACATCACCATTTTTGTTTTTTATTGGCTGAATTAGAACATTGTCATTTCTTGAATCTGATAAAATATCATATACTTCAGCACTATTCATGAATTTGTTTTGTCTTTTATTTGGTTTCAAACAATATCTACCCCACAAGTTGTTGAGAAATAATTTAGCAATAGTTCTCAATCCTTCATTTTTATATATCTTATCCTTTTCTAATAATATACCTTCCTTTTCAAAATATTTTTTAATATACAAATCTTTATCTTTTTCGCTTTGTACCCACTCAGGATAATCGTTTGCTTCTTGTTTGATTTTCAAAAATGTATTAATGAAGCTTTCAAAAATAGTATAAGATGTATTTTCCCAGTGAACAATCTGATGTATTTTCTCGATTTTATATCCTTTTTTCAAAGCTAATTTTACTTCTTCGGTACACCAAGTTCCAGTCATTTTTATCAAAGGAAAAGTCAATTTCTCCATTTTAGACTGTCCCAAGGTCCTTAATGGTAAAACTGCCATTTCCAAATCATTTGGTGGAATTATGGTGCATTTTATAACTCCAAAGAATTGTTCAATATCAGTGACTCCTTTCAAATCAATTTCTTTATATATTTTTGTAGGATGACCTAATGGAAATTTACAATATTTCAAGACATAAGGATACAAGCTTGTGAAATCTACATACCTAATGGTTTCTCCTTTTTTACATTTATAATACAATCTTTTGGGGTCTGTTCTCCCACCAAATAATGCATCTCTGAACACGATAGGTGTGTTATAACTATTTACAAAATCGATAACATTTTGGTCATTTTTTTGTAATTCTTTAAAATCACTTTCCCACATGATTTCGATGTTATACCCAAGACTTTGAATTTTTTCTAATCTTTTTTTGGTCTCATCGTACAGTTGATAAAATGTTTTATTTGTGGCGTAATTCTTTCTAAACATATTCTTACCATTTGTTTTTGGATTACCATGCCAAAAATCTCCAAGAAATTCATATATAGTATTTGTCGCAGGGTCATAACCATCGACATATTTGTGCCTTTCATTGTTTCCAAAATGGAAATGAGGAATTTTATATTCTTTGATTAAATTATCAATTTTATTTGTATGTTTTACATATTCCAACCAAATGTCGCCTATTTTTGATTGTTGTTTAGCTCCTATGACACTATTCAAAATAGCTATGGAATTTTCAGGCATATGCAAATATCTATGAATTGTTTGTGTCAATGATGCAATCGTTAAATAGGCTGTGTGGTCAATTTCTTCATTTGTAATTTCTAAAATTTTCTTTCTATATTCCATCCATCCTAATCGTAAAATTCTTACATCACTTTGACAATAATCTAATATTTCTTTTTGCATATCAAATATATATTCATCGTTTGTCATTTGTTTATGCCACTCCAAAAATTCATTTCGGCTATCCTCTTTCATTTGATTATAACCATAAAATGATATATCGCGAATTTCGCCTACATAATTTTTATTTTCAGGGGTATTAAACTTGTGAGGAAAAAAACCTTTCTTCTCACCTTTTAAATCGAATATTTTTGAGAATTTACTCAATGGACTTGTTAAATGTAGATAGCTGTCCATTAATGTCACGTTTTGATATTTTAGATACATTAATTTACCACCATTTTGTACCGTTTCAGGAATTTCATCCATCGTTGTTATTATGTATTCTATGATAAGTACATAATCATACTTACTACCATTATGTGCTATAAAAGTAAATCCTTTGTGTTTATTAGCAAATAAAAATTTGCAAACTTCTTCAATATTGTTGTGAATAAATGATTGTCCGTTTGAATATTGTGTAACACTCAGATTCACTTCGTGCTTTGTTTCATTGTATGCTTCAAAATCAAAAAATCCTATTTTACTTTCATTAACAACATCTTTTGGTTTCTTTGGTGTAATGTAACATTGATTTTTATGTGTGCTCATGTCACAATATAATTTACAATTTAGACAAAACTCATACCCACAAATGTGCTCTTTTTCTTTTCTTATGTCATATGATTTTTTGCATTCACCTTTGAATCTATGAAAGTATAGACAAGCTGTTCCTTTTTTATGTAAATCATAACATTTTTTATTTTCAAATTTATTATTACAATCTTTACAATAGATTGCTTCCTCGCAGTTTAAAATCAGTTTGTTTCCCTTTTTTGAAAAGTCACACAATTTACTTTTGCATTTACAACATCTTGGTCGGTCGGCTATTCCATAAAAAGCTTCGATTTTTGTTATTGGTTCGTAGTGTCCAATACTTGAATTTAAATGGTAATATACAAAATTCCATTCATGTCTATCGGGTAAACCTTCCTTGGATGGTGGGTACATAATTGTACAACCCAAATCAGTCATTCCATGAATTGTAATATTTCTATTGAATTTTTCTTCAAAGACATGAATATCATCAAATCCTATACCGTCTTGAGAATCAAATCCTAATTCTTGCATCAAATTCATACCTTCTTTTGTTAAACGATTTTTCTTATTATTGCAAACATTGTTATAAATATTGTATGTTATTTCTTCATTGTCTTTTTTATCTTTGTAATTCATAATAATGCAAGATTTAGCAAAACATTGTTCATCCTTAATTGTAATGCAACTTTTCTTTTGCTTCAATTCTTCCACAGATTTTGGCACCGACAATGGTTGCCCTTTTCCATTAATTTTTTTGAAATTTAATAAAGAAATTGTGATGAAATTCACAGCCCCTCTATCATCTCCGGACTGAATCATTCCTTCTAATTTTTTGTAAAAATCGATTTCATTTTTTGCACTTAAAAATTCCGAAGAACCATCTTGAAAGTTTACACCAAACTGAAAATGTTTTACATCTTCCGAAGCTTGGTCAATTTTTTTATCAATCAAATTCATCCAATAATTCAAAGGTTTACTAAGAAATCTATTAAACTTGATTTTCATAGATACTCCGGAATTTCCACCTTTATCGACAAAATCTTTTGTAACGTCTTTATCCGTAAATTGTTCTTCATATTCTTGTCTAGAAAGCAACTCATTAAGGACTATTAAATCCTCATTTTCTTTTTCAAATTTCTTTATTTCTGATTGTAATTTTTGTTGTTTATTTTCTTTGGTAAATTCTTTGTCTATTTTCTTTTTTTCAATTTGATTAATTTTACTCCATTGTTCCTTTGTTAATTGTCTTGAACTTGATGCTTTCAAATTTCCGGCCCTATGGTTTTTGACTTTCTTGAGATTGGTTTTCTTTGCTTTGGTCAATGGAGCTTTGCCTTTATCATCTTTTTTGTCTTTATCATTAGACTTTTTCGGAGGCATTATTATTATACAATATATTTCTTATTACTAAATTGTAACGTATTCTTTAGGTGGTTTTTGTTACATTCAACCTTTCCAAAAATTTGTTTTGAATTTCCATGTATTTTTCAAAGTCTTCAGGATTTTCTTTAATTTTATTGGAGAATATTTCAACAATTTTTACTTTATCAATACCATGCTTTTCCATCGTAGAAATACCGACATTTTTATTTAACAAAATTCGGTCTAAGGTTAGATTCTTTTGTAACAATGGTTTGTTGGCTTCATAATATTTCCCTTTGTCTCTTCTATTCATATCTAAAGGCTTTTTATAATACACCTTACCATTCTTAGAAGTAACCTTCATATACTTAGGAGAATGTGTATCAATTTCACTCATTGTTATAATATAGAACTTATAATCTTTAAGCAGATTCAAACACATTTTTATCAATACTTAATTCTTTTGAATTCATGATATCTCTTTCGCACTTTATACAAAGACAATCTAATTGTTTACATCGAGACCGTCTCATATTATATCCTATAGCATGAATTAAAGCAACGATAATTGTCCCAAATTGAAAGACATCACACGTATTTATTTCAAACATTATACATTAAACTGATTTTATTTTCTTAGTCAATCAGAGAGTTAGAGTTAAAGTTAGAGTAAGAGTTAAAGTTAGAGTTAGAGTTAGAATTTAAATCAAAGTCATTAAAAATTGATAGAAATGATAAGTAATGATTAGAAAATTATTTTCTTGTGTATTCTAATATGGGTTTTAAGAAAGGTGAAAAAATTACTGATGTGGCTACTCTAGAACGATTAAAAGTTGCTCGATTAAAAGCTATGGAAACCAGAAGAAAAAATTCTGAAGCCAAAAAGGATATCAAACTTGCTAAAGAATTAGAAAACCAAAAAGTGTTGGAGGCTGCTCAAAATAAAATAAAATCATCGATAAAAGAACCTGAAATTCCTGAAAAATTCGAAAAAAAATCAGAACCCGAAATCATTGACAAGAAATATGTTAAAAAATCAAAAAAGAAACCTGTGATTGTTGTTGAATCTGATAGTGAAACTTCGGGTAGTTCAAGTGACGATGAACATCAACCTCAAGTGATTATCAAAAAATCAAAAAAGAAAGACAAAGTTTCAAAAACGGAACAAAAGCCAAACGCGGTCCCTCCGACTTATCATGACGTTTTGAATTTAGACCCTCATTTTCATAAAACATTCAAATCATTGTTTCCAGAATTTTGAAAGAATATTTGTATCATTTATCTTTCCAATAGTCTTTCCCATAAGAAACAAATATCTCTTGATTCTTTTTTACATTTGATGTTAATCGAACATTTCCTACAGAATTTATTTTAGCATTATTTTTGCATTTGATTCTTTTGGCACTTTGAGGGGTACAATCATTGAACTTACCGGCAGCTGAATTTGTTTTCGATGCATCATAAAACAGATTGTTATTCTTTTTCCAAATATGTGTTCTTCGATTCAATGGAGGTAATTCATTCATTGTCAATCGTTGCGTGCCGACGGTGTATCGACCCACTAACTTATCTTTTTTCAAGTCTTCTTTGGCATATATACCAAGACCTGAATTTGGAATACTACTTTCCTTTATATCTACTACTCTATGAACATAACAATAAGGACTATATTTACAAGTCATGTTTCTACATTGATTTCCACTACTTTTCGAAATAGCTATACACCGTTCACAAGATGTTTTCTTCATAAGTTATGATTCATTTTTTCAGGAATTATGAATTCATCAAATCGTTTTCGAAACATCGATGGATGATTGTCTTTCTTATGTAAATCGATTAATAGAAATGAATGTGGTTCATTGATAGCATGTGTATATACTTCATAGAAAGTCGTTTCGTCAATTTCACCGGCACAAGATTCATATATTTCTTGTAATTCTTTTTTGTCTTTCATTTTGAATATAGCTAAAGAAGTTGCATTATTCTTCACGGCCCGTGGACAACCACCAAATTGAGATTTAAAATTCTGAATAGCAATAAAACAACTTATTCCTAAAGCACCACCGGTTTCAAAATCAGCAATATGTCGATGTCTTGTGATAAAATTGAGAAATTTAGGAGTTCGAAACAAATTCGTTGATTGACAATCATCGACAAAAACAGCCAATATAGGTCGTTCACCATTATATTTATGAACGGGTTTTTCGAAACCGTCTGATGTCAAAAATTCTAACAATAATTCTGGGTCGATATCATCGATAAAGATATTTCTATTATTTAATTTATCCATCAATAAATTCCATTTTTTCAAGTCTTCATGATATTTTAGATATATATCTCTTTCATCTTCCGCTTTTTGAATAATATCATTGATAACATTAACACCATCGTCGGGTTCGTACACATCTTCGGAGTCGATATCTAATGATTTCATTAATTTTTTGTTTGAATTAAATGTAGGACTTATTACAAATATTCGATGTAATGACCCTTCTTTTTTCAACATTTTCAAATAGTTAGTCACAGCCACAGATTTTCCCGAATTTCTTTTCCCTATAAAAATTGAATTTTGGTGAGCCTTTAACATGTTCGGTCCGGTTTTGATATTGAAAGCACTTCCACTTGGCACATCGATGTTCATATCTTTTACCTTTACAATCTTCATTAAAGATATATGTATAGTTTGTTTATTATTTTTTTAAAAGAAACTAAAATAATGAAAAGCAACAATGAATACATTGTAGCCCGAAACTTGCATAACGATGATTGTTTTAACATTTTCCCTAACATACCAAGAAATTCAATAGACCTTTTTATTTGTGATTTACCATATGGTCAAACAAATTGTTCTTGGGACAAGATTCCCTTCGATTTAGATAAATTATGGATTGAATTAATGAGAATAGGTAAAAGACATTCAGCCTATATCTTTACTACAACGACCAAATATGGGTATACTATTATTGAAAGTAATAAGAAGATGTTTCGGTATGATATTGTATATGAGAAAACAATGTCATTAGGCTTTTATCATGCAAATCAAATGCCTTTGAGAAGTCATGAAATGATATATGTCTTTTACAAGCATTTACCAACATATAATCCAATAATGATTGAAGGTCACAAACCCTATGTAAGACAAGGTCAAGGTCCTCGGACAGAATTATACACTCATTACACCGATAGAACACCAACCATTTGTAAAGATGGAAAAAGGTATCCAAGAAGTGTAATCAAATTTTCAAATGGAATCTACAAAAGCAAACATCCTTGTAGTAAACCGTACGATTTATTCGAATGGATAATCAAATCTTACTCAAATCCTTACGATAATGTATTAGATTGTTGTATGGGTGTTGGAAATTCAGGTTTGGCATGTAAAAATCTAAAACGTAACTATATAGGTATCGAAATTGATAAGAAATATTTTAAAATAGCAAAAGAAAATATTGATGTTTAAATTTTATTTTAGAAAAGTTAAAGTCAGAGTTAAAGTAAGAGTTAGAGTTAGAGTTAGAGTTAAAATTAGAGTTAAAATTAGAATGAAAGAAAATAATGTTAATAATTTCGTTTATACACCGTTTTACATTTTCTAATTTTTTTATTTTTTCATGACCGTATGACAGTATGACATATACAGTCAGAGTTAAAGTCAGAGTTAGAGTTGAAGTTAGAGTTAGAATAAAACCTAAAGTCCGCGGTAACTTTCGCACACTTCAAACCACTATGAAAACACGAAACAAACTAAAGGAAAAAGCAAAAGTTGCTGAAACCATTTTTATCGACCGATGCAAACCGGAATCGGAAACGGATGAGGACGATAGCAACTTACTTATCCCTACCCCACCACCCCGCGATCCCTTCTGCCGACACCTCTCCGCGGAATCGCCCAAGCTGCCCGATGGGGGCGACGCGATGACGTGCTGGGAGTGTGAAATGAAAGTATGCTACTTTTGTTGTTATTTCAACAAAGGTAATGCGAAAGGCAGTATTCACGTTTTTGACATTAAAGGTTTCGAAGACAAGGACTTAATATTGTGCGATGAGTGCACGGATTACCTCGGACACTTTGTGAAACTTGGCGAGGACGTTCCCCCTCCTTTTGACAAGGAGAAAGAACGCATTAGACAAGCTAACTTAGCACAAAAGAAGTAGCGAGACAGTAAGTAGACATAGCATACAACTATTA
>LGRX02015078.1:0-22936 GCA_001247695.2 Cymbomonas tetramitiformis
TATATTGGTATAGTATATACATGACCAAGGAGGCTTGGATTACAAAACTAAGGCAATGTGCTCAAGAATATAGACAAGAACACGGAATCAAAAAGAAGGGTAAGATGACACAAGGAGATAAATTGAAAAGCTTGCGTGGTCGTCCGGTCGTTAAAAAGCCGAAGGCAAAAAGTAGAACCGTCTTAGACCATGGTACTCCATCAGGACAACCGGTGTATCAACAGCCCGTCAAAGATGCTGCTTTGCCGACCAAAGCACCTCGTAGGATATCTCCTATCATGGTAGCACCGTTAGACAAAACGAGCACTGGTACAATAACGGGTGACCCAGTATTTCAACGACCTACCGAAGAGTACACCGGTGTTTCAAATTATCGAAAAGCTATTGATGATATTGAGAAACGTATAAAAATGAAAAAACAAATGAAAAAACAAATGAAAAAAAGTCGCGGTGATGCCACAAAAATATAATTTATATAGTATAGGAAGATGCCCCCTAAATTGAGAAAGCAAAATCCTGAGGCACGCCATAAGCTCACTGCTGCAGATTGGGAAGACTTACAAAGTAAAAATTTAAGTGGTGACGATCGGACGACAGCCATACGTGATTACAAGAAGAAGTATCGGAAATCAAAAGAGAAGGTTGAGAAAGTTACAAGACGACAATGGACCAAGATAGGTAAAAAGCCTGCTAAAGAACAAAATAGACTTGATGAAATCAATAAGTATACCGTCGGAGATTCTAAAAGACATATCAAGAAATTCAGTACCGATGTTGAAAAACTTAAGGTTCCCTTTACAACGTTTCTTGAAAGAGCTGGTCCCGATGGTAGCAGTTTAAACTATTGGTTACCTGATAAATCAAAAGGAACTCAACAAATTTCGATGAGAGCTGTGTTCGAGGATGGGACCACATCCAAGTGGGTCAAAGGTTCAGATCGCCAAGATGTGATGACGAAATTTGAAGAGATGCTGCAAAGTCCGAAGGGTGGAGATAGCAGCAAAAAGTCGGTCGAGGTTGCCAAAGATATCGAAGTTGAATATTACTCTTCCAAACCACCAGAAGGTAAAGGTAGCAAATGTACGGCAGCTCCGAAGAATAGTGTTGAATTGCGATTGAAGCAATGTGTGATTAAGATTGAATCTCGCAACAATTGTGGTATCAAATCTTTGGAACTTTTACATAGGAAACGGAAATTAGATAAGATGTTGAGTGATAATCTTATAAAAAAGAATCAATATGAAAACAAATGGAAGCAACTCAAAAGAGATGCCAGCAATCATAGAGGCAATATTTCAACAATATCTAATCAGCTGCGTTTGAAATTGTTTCCGAAAATGGATCAAAATGGAATCAACATAGAAGACTTTTCTATTTTAGAAAAACATTATGAAACTAATATATTTGTGTGGGGTATCACTGAAAGACTTGGTGGTGATCCAATCATGTATTACCCGCCGTACTTTAACGAACACAATGACTATTCAAGTTATAATGATAGTCATCACATACTCTTACATGACAATCACTATGAACCGATTACAAGGATTGATTGCTTCAAAGGCAAGACCTATAGACCATCATGTTCTCAATGCAAGTCTCAGAAATGCATCTTTGCAAACAAGGATACACGATTGTCATCAGGCAATAAACAATGGCATCATTGTGAAATATGCAATCGTAAGTTTATGAATGAAGAGTGTTATCATCTTCATAAGGAATTGGTGACCTGTGCTAATGTACACAAATGTAAATTATGTAATGTTATCTTTAATTCTAAAGAGAAACATATATGTGGATACAAGTCATGTCCTAATTGTAAGATCGTTTGTAATCTGCATGAGCACAAGTGTTACATGACCAAGGTTGAGCCGAAATCCATATTGGACTATAAAACCATTGTTTGTTTTGATTTTGAAACAATGAATGACAACGGCAGATTGATTGTTAATCATTGCGAGAGCCAATATCACGACGGTTCGTTTGTCATTCACAAAACAATAGATGACTTTCTGGAATGGGTATATTTGAAAAACATGATAATCATACCTTCGTCGCCCATTGCGGGAGTCGCTTCGATTTCCGATTAATAGTAGAACATATCATCAATGTCCAAAGAAAGCCTCCACAAGATATATTATATACTGGTGCCGACATTCTATGTATGAAAGTTGGAAACGTGAGGTTCATTGACTCATATATGTTTATGTCAAGACCATTACATGCTCTTCCGGAAATGTTCGGTTTTGAACATGAAATCACGAAGGGATATTATCCACATCTTTTCAATACAAAAGAGAACGAACACTACATGGGTCTTTATCCCGATATCAAATATTACAATCCAGAAATCTTACAACCCGAAGCTTATACAAAGTTATATCATTGGTGGTTTGAGAAAAAGAGTAAATGTTGTATTTTTGAACATCCAAAAGAGCTTGCGAGATATTGTCACGATGATGTTACGATTCTTCGTCGAGCTGTCTTCGCTTTCAGAGATTGTTTTCTGAAGATTACCGATAACAAGTTTGATCCATTCAGTTATTTGACATTAGCTCAATTGGCGGTGAACATATGGAGAAATGAGTGTATGCCCAAAGACTCGGTGGGTATACTACAATCACTGACCAAATCGCAGAATGCCTCTATCAAAGAGAATCAATGGTTGGACTATATAGTACACACAACGTCGGCGAAGCTTGTCATAGATTTGGATGGTAAACGAAACTATAAACTCAAAGATACGGGGTTACACATATATGTAGATGGATTTGATAAGAACACAAACACCGTATATGAATTTCTTGGTAGTTGGTTTCACGCCGATTTGAAGAAATATCACAAAGATGATATTCAGTATCAACAGGGTCGGAGATCGGGCATGACATTTGGCGAAGTTAATCGACAAACCATGAAACGATTAGAGGACATCAAGGCAGCTGGCTACAATCTTGTATATATATGGGAATCGGACTGGGATTCACAAGTGGCTCAATTGAAGACTTCACATGTTGGAAATGCATTCTTAGATAGACAAATTTTAGCTTCTCCCATTCATGATAGAGACTCCTATCATGGTGCAAGAGTTGATTTAGGCAAGTTGTTTTATAAATGCAAAGACAATGAATATATCAGATATCAAGACTTCAACTCTATGTATCCTTCGGTAATGAAGACCAAACGGTTCCCGAAAGGGCACCCGGAGATCATTAGAGATGTTAAATTCCTTGATATTCATGGATACTTTGGATTGATTAAATGTAAGATACTACCAAATAAACATTTGAAGTTTGGTGTGTTACCGCACGTTACGAACAAATTGATCTTTCCGTTGTATGAAATGGTCGGAACATGGACCACGGTGGAATTGGAGAAGGCTATTGAAAAGGGATATGAGATTCTTGACATCTATGAAATTAAACATTGGAAGGAGACTACAACTGATTTGTTCGGTGCATACATTGATAAGTTTTTGAAACTTAAGACTGAATCGTCGGGACCACCTGATGGTGACATAGATACATTCATAAAAGACTTTGAATTTCATGAAGGTATCAAGTTAGACAAACGAAACATCAAATACAATCCAGGTATGAGACAAGTTGCTAAAGACATGCAAAATATATTATATGGAAAACTCGGTGAACGATCAAACAAATCTAAAAGTAAGGTCATTCAAAATCCAGGTGAATTCTACAATACAATCAGTAATAAGAGGTACGATTGTAAATATGAGTTTATTGGATCTGAAGAGAATGAGATGGTATTGATGAATTTTACCGAGAATTCTGATGTGTATGCCGACACACGGTTTTCAACAAACGAGGTGTTGGCCGCGTTCATAACCAGCTATGGACGATTGAAATTGTACGAGCTGATAGAAGCCACCGGGTTCTCAAACGTATTATACTTTGATACTGATTCTATTATATATATAGAAACTGAAGAGAACCATCATATATATCACGGGACTGGTTATAGACAGCCATGGTTAGGTTATCTTAAGTGTGAGCTTCAAGGATTGGAAAAAGAACATGGTAAGTGTATTGATTTCCTGAGCACTGGACCAAAGTCATACAGCCTGAAGTTCGCCGATGAATATTGTATGACCAAGATAAAAGGTTTCTCTTTGAGTACTGAAAACCTAGAACATATCAATCATAATGTTATGAAAAATATGATTCTAAATCAAAGGAACGACCCAGTCAAAATGAGTAACCTTGTTATCAGACATCAATCAAAAAGCAACAATCACAGATTGTTGCCATTAGGGTTAGAAGTCAGATCGGAATCTAAGACATTTAATTTCAGTTATGACAAAGGAAACATTGATTGGACGACATGGGACATTTTGCCATTGTCGTAAAAGCGGTAAATGTTTCCAAAACACTAATATATATAATATAATTCAATTCTGGCAACATTTAACGCTACCATAATAATCGATCTGCATAGTATCCATTGCTACCGACGACATTGCGGTCTTTCTTGTGTCTAAATTTGTACAACCGACGTCGTTCATCGGCATACTCTTTACCCTTAGTGGCCATGTATGTAGGGTAATCAGAAGCACCTCGCTGTCCGACCTGAGCGATCAATTTACCATCCTTGAAAACATCAATCTTTTTGCTTTGATTATTTGATGGGCTGATCTTAACACCGAGTTTCCGTGCTTGACTTTTTGTGTAAGCTTTGATTTGATAAGTCATTGTATACTATATGTAATACTATATTATATAGTATGACAAGTAAACCAATATCTGAGAGTAGACTCCAAGAATTATATCTGGACCCGAAGATCGGAATGAGCGGTGCCAATGCATTCACCAAAAAGCTTAAGGCACAAGGTTATAAAGTCACAGAGTCTCAGGTCAAATCTGCTATTTCCAAGACTGAGACATCACAAGTTTTGGCACAACCTAAAAGGGTATCTCGTAAGGATTATTTTCCAATCTACGCACCTGTTGGGAAAAACAGCATCCAAGCCGATCTCGCGTTTCTGCCAAAAGAAAAGTCGGTGAACAAAGGGAACGCCGTGATTCTGACTGCGATTAACATTAACACAAACAAAGCTTATGCCATTCCATTAAAAAGTAAAACGGTGAGGGATAAAAACAATAAAAGATCGGAGGACGTTGAAGGCATAGTTCCCGCTATGAAACGATTGATTACCGAAACCAAAATGAAAACCCTTACAACCGATTTAGGATCTGAATTTACAAACAAACCAGTTCAAGAATTATTGAAACAAAAGGGTATCAAACATTACACGTCTCAAGCTGAGGACCACTCTCGTCAAGGAAAGATTGAAAGATTCAATAGGACATTAAAAAGCAAATTGCAAAAGGTTTTTGCATCCACTGGCAAGAGCAATTGGGTGAACTATATAGATGATATCGTGGATAACTACAATGGAACAACAAACCAAGGTAATATCAATGATACCCCTCCTGATGACATGAATAAGAATCGTGTTATTAGAAGTGTCTTGTTGAAACGCAATCAAACTGCCAAACTCTTACAGAAGTTAGACATTAAACCAGGCGATAGGGTGCGATTACGTGTGACTAAGAAGACGTTTGACAAAGAGAGCCAAACATGGTCTACGCAGGTGTATAAGGTCAGAAGTAGAAAAGGATTGTCTTTCGTAATAGAGGACGGCGACGGTGATACCTTAAGCCGACAATACAAGCCGCGAGAACTGAAAGAGGTTCAAGGACCTGTTTCTAAACCATCCAAAGAAACTCGTGGGACCAAGACTGACAGTGAAAACAAGCAGGCCGCAAAATCTGAGCGTGCGTTGAAGAAAGAGGGTATAGAAGGTAATACTGCTTCCAAGACATCTAGAAACTATGACAACTATGAAGTTAATGTGTTCATTAGCGATAAGAAATCGCCAAACTATCAAAAGACTTTGAAAGGATATCTTAAGCTCAATCGATCAAGGAAAAGTAAACGTAAGTATCAGTTGATATTCTATGACAAATCGGAAGAGGATGAGTTCGTTGATATTCCTGACCCTGAAATTAAGTTGTTGAAAAAAAGAAAATCATAGGTAATATATATGAAACCATATTGCGGGTTTAAAGATAAACCCCCGAAAGGACGAACTCTCGGTGCCCGGAGATATTGCAAATCAAGAAATCAATTACGCCGTTTTGGTCGTATAGCAGTCGTGGCTCCAAATAATCATGCACCAGGCAATCACAATCCCGGACCGAGCAATAGTAAATAACGGTTTTTTTCTACATTACTTTAATGAGAACAATATTGACCGATGAGGTCGGAAGACGCAATTGTATGAAAATGATGGGAATTGCCAACGGCTCAAGTTCAGACACTCTGTTCCGAGGATATGGTAAACTCGCTAAAAACAACTACGTGATAACGATGCCGAGTCACAACAGTGCGGTATTCTACAATAGTTTGAGAAATTCAATCATTAACACGGAACCATTAGTAAGAGACATTCAGGACTATAGCAGTGGTATTGATACAACCAGGCCCAATCCTATGATGATAATGTCACAAGAAGACATAGATAAACAGGCTTTAGAACGTATTGAGAGTAGTCGACAAGTAAGAGACACACCGATTGATGAAGAAATTCAGGAAATCAACAAAGAAATACCATCACCAGCAAGTCAACAACGTTCGGCGTTCTTTGCAAGACGTCCAGGCAGGCTCAAGGAAAGTGAACGTCTTCAAAGGGATGCTCAAAGCTTTATGGACGACGGGGATGGTATCGGGTCGGCTGAAAGTGCTGCTTCAAGTTCTGGTGTCGGAAATATAGAACGAAGTCAAAGGACTACTAGAAACATTCCTCGTGAGAGATTTTCGCCGTGATAGTAATGAATATTCCTTGTAATCAAAGCTATCAGTCCAATATTTACTGTCGCCCAACATACTTGTCTTTCAGTGCTGCCAAAATCTTTAAAGAGCCCGAAAAAAACGATACGTTATATAAGGATAAACCACAAGATGTTTCAACTGTCCCTTTTAAAACAAATATCGTCAACAACGACCGGAAACACGGGCCAATGATTAACACCCTTTTTCGTGAAAGCGTCAACTTACAACCTTCTGAAATTGAACAACAATTCACACCAGAACTCCGAGAAAAAGCTTTACATATTCAAACATCTGGATATTTAGGGTCACGAGAATATCAACCTGATTTGTACTATCCAAATTCGTTTGAGGACCAAACTATATCCAATGCACAACGATTTGTCAACAACGAGATTCCAAACAATAATTTTGCATTAGATCGGGAGCTATCAAATTATGATGCTGCCGTTCTTGTCAATCCTGATGCCAACAGAGTGCATGTTGCTTACCATGGGGCATCCAGCAATCCTATGTATAGAAATGAGGATGTCACTGACATCAAGTCAGTGCTGCGTGGCCAAGAATCAAATAGACCGTCATTCTTGCGTGCTGAAGATGTGTTTGATAAAGTAAGACAGAAATATCCAAATCACAACATTGAACCAATGGGATATTCTCTAGGAGGTGCCAAGGCCATACATGTGGCCGATAAGTTTAAATTAAAGAGTACTACATTCAATCCTTTCTTATCGCCGTTATCACATCAAGTTGGTGGTGGACGCCATGACATTCATAGAACCGTCACAGATTCTACAACGGCCGGTGCTCTTTACAAACCTGCAAACTCACAAAGAAATATATTTCATTACTTTCCTGAGAAAAGACAATCAACGTTATCATCGTATGTGCCTGATCAACATAGCTTGTCGCAGTTCTTTCAATATCCAACTAACAATAAAGTGAATAAACTAAATCTTATGAAATCTATAGGGAATGTATTGAGCACTGGTTTAGATGTCGTGCAAGGTGCTTTTGCAGCTGACCATGGTCTTCGTATGGCAAGACGAAACACAGAACCATCAACATTTTCAAACGCTATAAGTGAAGATTTGAATCCCTATGGCATTTTTGGAGTTAATATAGACCCAGATTATAAATTGACTTACGACACGGCTCCGCCGGAAGCTAGATTCCTAGCCGATGCCATTAGTGGTAGAGATTCCGATAGAATGACGAGTTTTGAACGACAATCGGAAAGACGTTAAATGTTGCCAATATTGAATTATATTATATATATTACTGTTTGGGAAACATTTAACGCTTTCAAATTTATTCTCTATATATTACAATGGACCGTCAAGAATTGATACGCTTAGCCAAACTTCAATACCCCGATATTAAAGAAGCTCATGTAGAATTGCTTGTAGATGATTATATCAAACGTCCAGAATTTTACGATGACCTTTGTACTGGAAACATTGAAGAACCAATTCCTTTAGATCGGGATACTGTTGATTCTATAAAAGATAATTGTTATATTAATATAGATGAGCGTAATTAGCACAAGAACGCTATTCTTGTCTTCCGAAGACAATAGCAATGGAGACGCACGTGTTTTGCAAATGAACATACCCACTCAGCTGATAAGTTACCGAGCACAAACCAAATTGAGATTAACTTTGAATACTTTCTCTTGTGCAAAGACATGGTATAGTATTAACGAGACCAATGGCATCTTCTATGTGGGTGATATGGCAAATAATACTTTAACGGAAGTGAAAATACCTTATGCAAATTATACAGAGCTGGATCAATTCACATCTAAACTGGCCACCGCAATAAAAGCTGCCATCGGTGGCACGATAAACACAGTTACTATCACTTATGACAAGGACAACGGCGGGGCCTTAAATTATGAGAACAAATTTCGTATAGAATTAAGACCACCACAGCCCGATGTAAAGTTTGTAGCTTTTAGTGTCAGCGGCGATTTTCAAGCTATATCTGGGTCTCTTTTAGACATTGCCTTAAATACCTCAGTTTCCAGAGCAGGCAAATACAACGATTCCGACCAAGTACTCGGTGGCCGTGTTAACCGCAGTACGGCAGGTATGAGTACAGTGTCTGAGCTCTTAGACTTGTTTCAAACAAGTTATGTTGTAGAGTACAGCTTATGTGAGTCAATATACCCTTGCAACATTCAAACCAACGACGCCTTGTACCTTAGGGTCACATCGTTACCAACACACAATATCGAATCAACCAATCTTTCTACTTTTACAAATAATAACGAAATGACCAGTTCTGATATCTGGGCGAAAATACTATTGCCTAGTGACACGACGACAGACTTCATAAGATATATAGACCCAAACGACAACTTTGTTATTGAAGTGTCTGGGTCTCAATTTACTTCATTTAGAATCACACTTACAGATTCTAAAGCAAGATTAATCACATTGGCATCTCCGACCCAAGCATCAGACGGCAGTATTAACTATTCATTAAGCATTAAGGTCGAAGAATTGGCACCTGCTGGTCTCTCAGATATTTTATAATCTTTATAATATATATACAAAAATGAGCCTCCCCATGTCATTGGCCTACGGCTTATCGAAAATGAACTCGTATTCCACCAATTACTTCAGATTGGAAACCACTAATCTTACTAAAGCATCGAGGTATTCAACTATAACTTTGAATCTGCCTGTCAATTCCATCGTTAATATGAAAAGTCTCAGTATGCATTGCAAAGGTTCGTGCAAAACTCCTATACCATATACGGACAATGGAAATAAAGATTTAATTGTTACGCTTCCCAACGGGTTGGAAAAGCTCATCTCTAGGTGTGAGGTGTTCGCAGGAGGGCAGCAATTGACCACTGGTTTTCAATCTTACAGCACGGTAGCAACCGTTCTCGACACTATCAAAACAACACTCAGTAAAGAAATGACTTATCAACGTGTTCTCAAAAATCAAGAAATCAATGTTGCTGACAATTTCTATGCCACACCACGTCCATACATCTTGAATACCTGGCTCAGCATATTAGGAGAAGCAGAACCTTCATACATTGATACAAGTCTTCTTCCTCCAGTTCAAATCAGATTGTATTTGCATGGGCCTGAGGTGTTAGGAGCGTTTGTCCAAGGTAGTCCACCTGAAGTCGATCTCACGGAAAAAGCTCAACAGACTTTAATCTCACAAGGGGACTTTTTATTAGACGACCTTTACTTTACCGTAGAAACAATCACTTTCAGTTCAGGTGTCTACGATGCCGCCGTGGAATCAAAATTGCGTGACGGTTTTTTGGAAATTCCGTATAAGAACTACTTTTCGTTTTTTGAAGGGGCCTCTACGATGGACAAAAGTACGCGATTCTCTTTGAGTTCACAGTGTATTGATAACATATATGCTGTTCAACGTCCAGGGGATTATCGGGATAAACCTTTAGGACTTATCAAATTGGAAAACACCTGTGGTACAGCTTACCTCCCGTCTTACTTTAGATTTTCAGCTGGTCATTTAGGTGCTCTACAATTTAACTTGAATAACCTGTTCGTTCCTAACTATAGAGTCGACCCTCTTGCAGCCTTCAATCTGCTCACTATCGGTAAAGCTGACAACTACGGTACGCTATCGGGTTGTAAGATTAACAGTTATGAAGATTGGCTCAATAATCAGTTCATTCCTATGGTACGTTTGAATCTCCCCTCAGAAATGGGCGTCAGAAGCCTAACAGGATTGGATTCTCGGGGTTTGAACAGTTCCTTCTATTTTCAAACTCATGTAGCACAACCAGATGACGATTTACAAAAGGTAAATCTGACAAACAGTAACGAGGTAATGATTATTTGCGAAACGACCGCAGTTCTTCGTATCGGTCAAAACCGTGTGATCGAAACGGTATTTTAAAAAGCGGTTAATAGTATACAAACATGGCTCAACAACCAGGATTGGTTGGGTACAACATGATAAAAGATGTAGGACCGAACGTGGACAAACAGATTCACACCGCGACGATGTTTCAAATGTCAGGTTTTAGACCGGTTATGATGCAACAACTCCCGTGTAAAACAATCAATGACATCACATATCCACCATTCAGGATAAGCAACGTTCATCCTTTGGCGGGATACAAAAGTTATACTTTAGGGCATGGTGAAAAGCTTTCTCAAAAGATGGAAATGTTCCATTTCCCGATGGAGCATCCATTGAATAGTCGATTGTTGCAACCTGTGCCTTTGTTTTTTTCATAGATTAGTATATACAATGTCAGCTTTCGGAAATGGACTAAATGCAAAAACCTTGACTTATGCCAATACTACGTTTCGCACAACACTAAGAAATGGAACATTGATACAATTAACACAGGATGATGCACAAAATCAGATTATCTTAGGTGCTAATGCCACAAATGTGCGATTGCCGGAATGTGTACCTGCTATCAAGGGCAAAATGTTTACGATTTATAATGGAACGGCTAATTCCGGTGGAGCAGTGACTGTTCAGAAGTTTGCGGGTGACAGAATAAATGGATATGCAGACGCAACTAACGGCGATATTACTTTGGAAAATGGTGCAACCAATGGAGACAGTATAACGAGCGTCACTCTAATTGCATCAGGCGAAAAAACAAGTATACAGGCAGGAAATTGGTATGTGATTTCAACATCTTATCGGAATACAGGATAAAATATAAAAAGTATAATATATAATGTCAGCTTTCGGTTCAAATCTAATAGTTGAAAAAATTAACGGCAAAGACTATGTAGCAGCCCCAGGGACAACCGATACACTAACGTGCGATACAGTTGTGTGCCAAACTATAGGCAGCGTAGACTCGCCGTTAGAGACGATGCATATCGGTTCGGACATACGCTATCAGAACGATATCAAATTCATAGATACTCAAGACCCATTGAATGAACGAGAACAAATGTCCTTGTTGACAGATGGGTCGCTAAAAGTACACACATCAATCAAATTCAACGACTTCGTGTTGAACAACCCGGTTTCCAAATCACGATTTTCAGCAGGTCTCGATGACCTCGATGCATCGTTTGAGATTAAAAGCTTGGATCCTGTTGAACAAACACGAGTTAAGATTGGCGAAACGGGCATCAACGAGGTAACCTGCTTGCAGACAACAATCAATATAGAGCCTTTCGGCAGTGGACTGCTGGTATCTAATGGTCCATTAGTTCTTGATACCGGCGATCTAACATTAACTGCAGGTAAGTATATTGGAGATGGCTCATTATTGAGTAACTTACCCACAGGTGCGAAGCAAGATTTGCAATCTGTGACTACTCAAGGAAGCACGACCAGTGTCGCCGATGTTTCATACACCGGAACGGGTACCATGGTAGTCAATCAAGAAAAACTGAGTGGAAATAATCTTCGAATTGAGAGTGGCTCTCTTGGCCTAGGTAAGGTATCGATAGGAGAGCAGACGCAAAATTATACAAACGCGGACCACATCGGTGAACGTTCCATCGCTATAGGTCGCAATGCATTGTCCATTAATAATACAAATTCCAATGATACCATTGCTATTGGTTCTGGTGCTTGTAATAATAACTGCGGTGATTATGTCGTGTCTATTGGGGACGACTGTGGGCAGAACAATTGCAAAGATGCAGCAGTGAATATCGGAAAATATGCAGGTGAATTTGCAGCCGGTGAAAGTTCCATAAACATAGGTGCTCTCGCAGGACAAAACTCTACTCAGAGTGCGGTTAACACTGATAACACAATCGTTTTGAATGCAAGCGGGGTTGAATTAAACGCCGGTGTCGCAAGTAGTTTTTATATCAGACCTGTCAGGGCCAGTCCCGATCCAGCAAGCGAGTCACAAATGTTGCATTATGACACAGCATCCAATGAGGTGCGATATGGTCCTGTTTCCAGTGGCGGCGGTGTTCCAAGTTTATCTCAAGTATTGGCTGTGGGCAATACCGGTTCGACTGCGGAATTGGATGAATTAAATTCTGCGTCTGTTATTTTATCCAATTCATTAAATTACGCTTATCCAAGTTCAACCAACTCACTAACACTATCAGGCGTACCGTTGACACTGATTACGAAGACGTACGCTAATACCACTCTTCCAACCAGTCCGCTTCGGTTTACCGGGGATGTGTTTACATTTGTCAATAACACCGCCAATACGATTACGGCTTCAACGATTGTCATGTTTGATGATGATGGAATAAACAACGTGAATGGAGTTCAACCGTTCAATAACTCATACACTCAAAGTAACCAAAACTGCACACCCATCGGAGTCTGTATTCAAGACAGTGCTGCAACTCAGAGTTGTTTCGTGTTGATTGGACGTGGTTTCACGACATGTAGAAATGCCGCTGCTACAGATAATACGTACGTGAAGGGTCAACGTGTGAAATGCATAGTAGGTGGGGAAATCAATAGTGCTCAAATCACAGCGGGCGATTCATATATCGGCACAGCTATGGAATCAAAAGTGGCTACTGCTGCTGGTGGTGTATTGATTTGGGTTAACCCGGGATTCAATTATTTTACCTGATTATTATAAATGCCTGTAAAGCGAAATGATCCTAATTTACCAAGTTGTGAAACCGTCGTTCAAGATGGGGTCGGTATGAGAATTAAAGGAATTATAAATGGAAGACTCGCAAACACTCGATGTAAGGTAAGAAATATTGCTAACGCCCAAGGAAACGTAAGAAGATATAGTAAACAGAACTTACCAAAAACAAAAGCAAAAACAGAACGCCGAGATAAATGGGTGTCAGTATCCTTGGCAATGGACGATGAGCATGTTTCTTTGATATATGATACGGGTGCCATGATTACACAAATGTCTACCGCCGATGCCAGACATATAGGAATAATTCATCCAGATGGCACGTCCGATTTTAACAACGAACCAGGTTTGGTTATTGGAGTCGGCGGTCAAGTAAATACTACAAGATTTCAGGATGTCCCATTAGTCTTAGATGCAACTGAAGAACTTGCTTGGGGAATAGTAAATGTCTATGATAATGCACATGGATTATTGGGCATTAATCATATAAAACAATATAAGCGATACCGCGTGAAATTTAAATAAGTACATATGATATATGTCAAGTTTTGGACAAAGTTTAGTTTGTAAGAATTTAACATGTGATACGATTAATGGCAATCCCCCAGACGGTGGATCGAGCAAATGGTCAAATGTGTCAGGTACGACAAATGACATTGAAAGAACAAATGGAAATGTAATAGTTCAAAATAATTTACGGGTAAATGGTGAGATAAACAACACTTCAAATAATCGAACAAACATTGATTTATTTGGAACAAAAACTTCTGGTAATTCTTTTATCGGTTTAAATACCGCCGGTGTAGACATATCAAGTGCGTCATCGATATATTTTATAAATTTTGAAAAGAAACCTGATCAAACTACAAATAACTTTTTTAGAATCAATATGTCAGGTGACATTATAGGAGCTCAAAACGTCGACTTAGAAAGATTGACATTGCCGACACAGTTGTCTTACAAGGGTTGTCAAGTCATTACAGCTTTGACTGGGGGAATTCCAGGTGATAGAACCGTGCAAATTCCTGCAGGAAAATTCATTTGTTTCTTCAATTTGACGTTTACTTCATCAGATATAGCTACTGGCGGAAAGATTCTGAACATAACATTTGATACATCAAACTTACCAATCACAGCTCCAGAAATCACAGGTAGAAAATATATAGTTTCTGTTACTCGGCCGCAAACGGAATTTAACGAAAGTGATTCTAGGCTTGACGTATTAAACCAATTTACGTATATAACTAAACCAGGTAATCAGTTTGCTTTACAATTAGTAGGTGACGCAGATATACTAGGTATGAAAGCAAGCTTCATTGTGAAATTCATAGAAATCCAATCTTAATGATAAGATATCGGAAGAGAAAAACGGTAAATGTATCCCAAACACTAATATATGTAATATAATTCAATATTGGCAACAATTGCCGTATAGACTTATAAATGACACAATCTCCGATCACGGTAAATGTATCCAAAACAGTAATATATGATATAATATATGATATGAGCAACATTTCCCGTATAGACTTATAAATCACGGGGAATGTATCCAAAACAGTAATATATGATATAATATATGATATTGGCAACATTTCCCGTGTTCCAAACCGGGGATATACTAAAGTAATATATTCTCACTTTGGAACACAATGATATATGTTAGCGAGCTTGGGGAAGCGAGCGATGCAAGGCGGGCGTGGGCGGTAAGTAGGCGGTCACGGAGTCGGCTTATGAAGATTTGCCATAGATAACCGTAGGTGCTCACTACATGGGAAGCGTTCCGAAATACTGGGAAACCCTGGCAAAATACAGAAGGTACTTAAGGAATACAGTTGTATTTAATAAGGATACTCCCCCTCTACACGCTTCCCATGTAGTCATATCATCGTCCTCCGGAGCTTGTGAGTGATGGGGATAGGCGGATGAATCCGCAAAGGCTTACACCTTCACCTCCGGCCCCAATGGATGAAGTTGTGGACATGACCTATACCGAAGTCCATGAGCCCGAGGACCCTCCCCCGGAGAGGCCAACACGAAGGTGCGAACCGGTTGGCACGGCATGCCCGTATCTCCATGAAAGATGTATGCCTGCACGCTCCGTCGGAAGTCGTTCCGAAGACGTCCCGAGCGTCTTCTGCGCATCTTCCGGGCTCATTCCGGTCAAGCTTATTCCCGGCGGATGCGTGTGACATGCTTGCGCAGGCGGATGAAAGGCCCCGTAGCACACCGCAACATGCCTCCCACGCCCGTCGAGTTGGCGGGTGAGACGCAAGAAGATGACGGGGCCGCCGTTGGTATCACGTCCAACCGTGACCCCCTCCCCCCGGAGAGGCCAACACGAAGGTGCGAACCGGTTGGCACGGCATGCCCGTATCTCCATGAAAGATGTAAGCCTGCACGCTCCGTCGGAAGTCGTTCCGAAGACGTCCCGAGCGTCTTCTGCGCATCTTCCGGGCTCATTCCGGTCAAGCTTATTCCCGGCGGATCCGTGTGACATGCTTGCGCAGGCGGATGAAAGGCCCCGTAGCACACCGCAACATGCCTCCCACACCCGTCGAGTTGGCGGGTGAGACGCAAGAAGATGACGGGGCCGCCGTTGGTATCACGTCCAACCGTGACCCCCTCCCCCCGGAGAGGCCAACACGAAGGTGCGAACCGGTTGGCACGGCATGCCCGTATCTCCATGAAAGATGTATGCCTGCACGCTCCGTCGGAAGTCGTTCCGAAGACGTCCCGAGCGTCTTCTGCGCATCTTCCGGGCTCATTCCGGTCAAGCTTATTCCCGGCGGATGCGTGTGACATGCTTGCGCAGGCGGATGAAAGGCCCCGTAGCACACCGCAACATGCCTCCCACACCCGTCGAGTTGGCGGGTGAGACGCAAGAAGATGACGGGGCCGCCGTTGGTACCACGTCCAACCGCGGGCCCGGGATGGTGGTGTGTGATTGTGGCGCGTGTCACTCATCCATGCGCTTCGTCACCATGAGGACACGGTCTCGACATAGGACTATGTTCAAACAGATTGTATGCCTTCCGACGCTTCCGGAAGAGGCTGTGGACGACGATGAGCAACATCCCGATGGCGAGGAGTCGGATCAGGTGTGCAAATCCGGGTAGAAAGACTATCATTCTCAGGTAACCCTCGCGGAAGGTACCCGGAAGACGTGCGAAAGATCTTCCAGGTGTCATCCGCATGTCTTCATGAGAATGAAGGTACATATCAAAATCGGTTACTCCTGATAGGTAATGCAGTTGTCCTTCACAATTGGCACGTATGTATCTCGTGCCCATTGAAAGTGATTGTGGTTGACAGGAAGATGCCGATTCCGGTTCCCTTGACGATGCCGATGCCGATGGAAACTTGCCGGACCCGGAAGCCGTTCAAGAAGAGCTCGACGAATTACTCGACCATGTCGACCCGGAACTTGCTAGAAAGGTGACGGAAGAAATCGAAGGAAAATTAAAGTCGTTGGAGAACTTGGCTGATATGGAGGTAACGTTCGCTGTTTGAATATTTTGCTCAGAATTGAAAATTGTATATAGTGTGATGTCTTTTGTACCCGGAACACGCCCGGAAGTTACATAGGACGTCTTCTGTGCGTCTTCCTGACGTCTTCCGTTTTATCCTTCGATGACAGACCGCAGCGACGAGCTCCGAGGATACCCTACTCGACTTATTGGAGTGGAATCTGGATGGCAATATGACTCAAGAATCCTTTGGGCAACTGCTGCACATTTTGAAAACTAATCACCCGGACGTGTTTTCTAATTTGCCCGACTCCTTCAAACAAAGCATTGCTCGGTTTAAGGTCATGGATATCCCACTCCTAGTGGTGGACCTTTGCCCGCATGGGTGCGTGATGTTCGAAAAACAATTCGCGGACTTTGACCACTGTCCAAGGTGCGGGGCATGCCGTTGGGAGGGAGGTGAGGATCGGTGCGGTGCGGTGAATGCCGAGGGTGCGGACGACACCCGGAATGCCGAAGCCACCCCGAGTGCAAAGCGAGGGAAGGCGAAGTGCCAATTCTATCATTGGCATTTAAAGGATTTACTTCAAGCAATTTACAGCCATCCCGGCGTTGCTGGGCTCATGCGTTCGCACGCCACGCGGGAAAAGTCTGAGGAAGGCATTCTGGAAGACATTCCCGGTGAGTAACACATTGATAGAGCATATCCTGCATTGCCCCGAAGACGTACAGAAGATGTACAGAATGTCTTCCGTACATCTTCCGTACGACTTCCTGATTCCTACTACTTGAATGAATTTAAGTTGTATTTATGTATCTTGCAGATGGATCTGAGTGGAAGGCGAAGCAAGCTGCATATCCCGACTTCTTCAAGGACCTCGCAACGTCATCCTCATGCTTTGCGCCGACGGGGCCACCGTTTGGAAGGACAAGTCGGGGGTTTTCCCTATCTACTTTCAAGTGTTGAACTTGCCACCGGAAATCCGCAAGAAGTTTGTGAACCTTGAGTTGTGGGGAATGATGGCGGGGAAGCCGAAGAACACCACCATCCTCTACGAGAAGTTGGTAGACGAGCTTTTGGAACTTTGGGAAGTTGGGTTTCCATGTTGGGACTCCTTCACGGACGACGTGTTCCAATGCCGGGCGATGCTTCTTGCCGCCGTGTTTGACTATGTAGGGCTCGTCGATGCTATGAACATTATGGGCGTGGGCAGCTTCTGTGCGTGTGCAAAATGTTTGATCCGGGGGAAGGGGAAATGCCCGCATCTAAATAAGATGTTGTACAAGTTTTGCGAGCAAGATCCGCCAGGTCCGTTTTCCCCAAAGACATGCCGAATGTGTTCACAACATCTTCTGGGTGTCATCTGAGCGTCTTCCTGTTATTGTACGCAGGGCCCGCCGTACCAAAGACCGACGAGTTCATTCGACGCGCGGGCCAACGACACGTCTTGCTTAGCACGTGTAAGAATGCGGCCAATCTTCAGGAAGTGTTGGAGGAGGAAATCGGCGAAACCGGTGTGAAGTTCCCATCGGCACTATCTCGTTTGCCGTATTTCGATCTTTCCAAGAATGTCATCCTTGACGGCATGCATCAACTCCGAAACCTTGGGCTATATGTCCATGAGGCACTCATGGGGTTCGACTTTACGCCGGGTGTAAGAGAGCACGCTCGCGCGAACGATATGCATCCCACGTGGTGGAAGACGACAAGGGACGACAAAGGTGATGCAGTCAAAACCCGACCACTAGCTAGGAAGGTGCCCGGAAGGTGCCCCAAGTATCCTCTACGTGTCTTCCAGATGTCTTCCTGTTACCACTAACTTTCGCGCCCGGGAAAATGACAGGTGTGGAACGATATTCAATGGCAATTGGTCCGTTTCAAATCCCGATGCGGGCAAAAGGGTCGAAATCTTTGAGGTCGCTAGAGACCGCCTTGAAGTTCATGACGGAGCTCTCGTTGGGAAGGTCATGGGGGCAAGGCCATAAGAAGATGTTGCGTCCGAACGGCACGAACACCGGACCGAAGACGCTCAAGTGTCACGAGGCGTTGAAAATGCTACAAGCGGGCATCATGAGCGTGCTAGCGTCTTGGGATAGAGACGAGGGCTACTCGAAAAACATGCTTGAAGACTTGATCGGGCAGTTGACGGTCATAACGAGAGAGCTCACTTCGGAGCTTGTAGACTGTAAGGTACGGAAGACATCTGGAAGACATCCCGAATACGTTCCGAGTACATTCCACACGTCTTCCTTAATTGCCTTTTATTTGGTGATTTTGCAGGATGTTCCTAAGCTTCAAAATCTGGTGGATGAGTTCTTCAAGTCACTCGAGCGCGATGGCTCACCTGACTGGCTGGTCATCAACACGCATTTGCTTTCCCACTTCCCCGACCAACTCCTCATGTATGGTCCAATACGGGGGACATGGATGTACGTGTTCGAATCATTCAACGGGAAGATTCGAAGGTGGGTGAAGAACAATGCATATCCGGTTCAGAGTGTTATGCAAGGCTTCGGGCGGTACCGGATGGTACATGTGGTGCGAGGGTTAATCTTGGTACTTCGTCGCCGGCGGGAGGCAACCACCAATCCCACCCGGCCACCCGTGCTCCCGTTCTTGGCCACCGCACCGTTGAGGGCGCCGAACACCGTGGTTTTGGGAACACAAGGCAAGCGCCATGTACTCTCCCGCGCTGAAACGAAAGCGCTGGAGCTGTGGATGCATGGCAACGTGCCCCAATACCGCAAGTTGAAGGCAAAATTCGACGCCTACGTCACCTACTGCAAGAGGTAAGTAAAAAATGAAACCCATAAGATGCCTGGAAGACGTTACATATATCTTCTAGACATCTTCCACACGTCTTCGGTAAATACATGTCCTGACACTGTGCACGTATACATTCGCAGGGAAAACCAGTATGTTCGGAGAAGTCACGGCGCACGAGCCGGAGCGTCTCGCCTGATGGATGTGCCGCTGCATGTGCACGGTAGCGACCCCAAGGTCTGGCTGGGGAGACCATTCACGGAGAATGAAGCGGCACTCGTCGAAGGGCCTCCTCACGTGTGTCAATCTTTCGGCTCGGTCGTGGTTCGAGGAGTTTGCTATCGCACGGCAGCTCAGGACAAGACGAAGAAAACTTGTCAACGTTACTTCCGAGCCCTTTTCTCTGGAGAAAACATCAAAGGCGAGGAAATCGAGACTGACCGGTGCGTCCGTGCATTACGTTTTGGTGAATGTGCGCAGAATATGTACCGAATGTCTTCTGTGTGTCTTCCTTACGTCTTCGGGGATTCTTACTATAGAGTATAATTGTGGCTCCAACTCGCAGGTACGCCATGGTAGATAGCATCTACAAGGTCGACTTGGCCGCGAAAGAGTACATTCTTGTGAAGGGAAAGTGGTTCCCTGAATTCAACCAAGCGACGACAAAACGGTTTGCCAAGCTAAACTCGAAGTACGGGCCGGACAATACCGCAAAGGTGGTGTACACATACGACCCGGATGATCCCGAGACACCTTGGGACACTACTGATCCATTCATCCTGGCGGCTCAAATTGAGCACCAAGTTGTAATCAAGAAACATCCTGTGATGAAGACGGCGGTGATATTTGATTTAAAGGCTGACTTTTTCGAGTGCATCGACGATGATGGTTCACGACCGAAAGGTGCAAGACGCAAGAGGCGATCATGATAATACGCCGGGCATCGTACTTAGTGGTCTGTATGTTGAATAGATGCAATCGTACATGTATGTGTAGATAGACCTATCAATTAACTTAGCCGTATATTATGTATCATAGCAACAGAGCATGATGACAACCCTGAAGTTGTTAGGAAGATACCTGGAATGTCTTCCGCATGTCTTCCGTGCGCCTTCTGAATGTCTTCTGTGATTACGCGACTAGTGTACGTGTGGTATGAAGTAGCTATGTGGCCAAATTGCATAATCATCACATATGTGTCGATAACACATGTCAGAATGTATTCTGGCCCAGAAGACATTCGGAACATCTTCCGGGTATCTTCCGGGAAGACTGCCCTTTGCACGTCTTCCGGGAAGATGTCTTCCGAAATCCGGAAGACATTCCGCACATCTTCGGCACGTCTTCCCCGAAGAGTGTCTTCTGGTTTCCAGAAGACGTTCCCGTCAGAAGACGTCTTCTGGAAACCAGAAGACATCATTTCCCCGAAGACGTCTATAAGACGTTCAGAAGACGTCTTCTAGACGTCTTCTGATTTTCCCAGAATGTAGGGTAATATCAAAAAGCACGCAACGTTACGCTCAAGTCGTTCAAGTGTCGTGAACAGTGAGTCCCGTCCTTAAATCTGGTTTGGGTAAAATGAAAATTCGTCGCGTCGCGTAACTTTTGATCGCAGCGATTTGATTGGTTGGAAAACTGTAAAGCGCTACGCAAAAGTTACGCAAGAGCGTCGCGTCGCGGAGATGTTTGGCCAAAGATCTTTTGCGTAGCATGCTACGCAGAGATAATTTGTCCAACATTTACGCGACGCGACGCTCTTGCGTCGCGTTTTTTGGTTCCACGTAGGCAAAATTTGAAAACTGTTTTCTTCGGATCAAATCGGAGATTTAAAAAAATGGACGCTTCTTGGATATGCGACGCATGTGTACGCTCCACGTAGGCAGGTGCGACGCCTTCACAGATCTTTGGATAAAATTCGTCGTATAAAATACAGATCTCCCCCCTTTCGCTTCCTTGCCTTTTTTCCCCCCACCGCCCCCATTAAACCCCAATTTTTAATCCCCCCCGCCCACCCCATATACACTCCCCTCCCCCTACCCTCCCCCCTTTATCAACCCCGATTTCATCCGTCCTGCATCCCCCCCTTCCCCCTTCCACCCCCCAACCCCTCATCCCCCTTATAACTCCCCACATTTCCCCCTTTCCCCTTCCCCCGCTTATTTCCCCCTTTCTCCCACTTTTTTTCTGACCCAACCCCCTTTTCGTTTCGAAAATCGTGTATTTATTTTTATACCCATTCCAGATATAATAAAACGTAACCACGTTGGACGCCACGTACGCATGGGCCGTCGTGCACACAGTCGCAGTACGCCGATTTATTCATCCTTAATCAGGTCAGGACGCGGCGCGACGCGACGCGACGCGACTCGCGTAATCTCAAAACCAGATTTAAGGACGGGCCTGAACAATCGTTGTGGCCAGTGAACAGTGTGCGGTCAATAACCCTTACGCCGGAAGCGATCTTGTAAATAGATATGAGGAACAAAATGGGCCGAGATTTATATAACGTGAATTCTGAAACAGTGAATGCTATCCATACACGTGGCATAGAAGTCCTTTGCTTCTGCCCCAACTTAGATTTTCATATTTATATGGATGCATTGTGACATCGTTAAACTCAGTAATCACTATATTTCTATTTTAAGACCAAAGGTCGATCGTTGGCGGAGCGGGACATAAAAGTAGTAGCCTAATCATTCGTTTTATAGCATTTCTGCCGGTTGCTATTCAATACAAATCATAAATAGAGAAGTGTGTCACTGTATGCTGTATCCAACCTCTGCTCCTTATGATTTGGAACCGGACCAAATTACCTTACTTACTTACCTAAAAGCAAAGCGCGAATCCCAACGGGCGACACAGACGAACTTCCGATCTCACGATCGCCAGACGCTAACGATGACAGTGCCACTGCAGTCGCGTACATTTATCGCGACGCCACCCTCGCGTTATGGCATGGCATGATGGGATGCAAAAAGCGAAGCACTGTCGCGCACATGATCCTACGGTCAGATGGCCTAGTGGAGATCTCTTTTTGAGATCGATCCGCCTAGTATTATATGAATTGAAGCCCGAGTGTATTGTAAATAAAAATTTAAACGTACCCAGCGTGCGGTAGAAATGAGTAAGGTCACCCATAAATGACTGCGTTAATAATATAATTCAGGAGGGGGGGGGGGGGGGGGGGGGGGGGGGGGGGGGGGGGGGGGGGGGGGGGGGGGGGGGGGGGGGGGGGGGGGGGGGGGGGGGGGGGGGGGGGGGGGGGGGGGGGGGGGGGGGGGGGAGAGAGAGGGGAGGGGG
>LGRX02015080.1:0-10933 GCA_001247695.2 Cymbomonas tetramitiformis
ATATATATATATATATATATATCATTAGGGTTTGGTCCACTTATCATGGGTTTCAATCAGCAAAACCCAATGTACCAAAAATTGACCATACATATATCTTCACAAATCAACATGAAAAATGTCAAATTCCATTTCATGTATTCAGATGAGATATATTACAGAGGTGTAACAGCTGTATACATTGTAGTATACACTTAGTGCCCACCCACTCACCGACTTATAAGTCAAGAAGTGGTGAAAATGGGTAAAAATCTCACACGTATGATTTCAAAATGAAAAATCGGGTCTGATTTTTTTTGCTGATCCAATTTTTTACCTATTAAGGTATATGGGGAAAATATTTCAGCACTTGTAACACCCTGTAATACCCTAATAATCACGTGCAAAAACTAGGGGGTGTAACGTACCTCTCAAGTATCACGTGGTAAACAGTGACATGCTAAATGCAGTTTTGCTTCATTCCTTCAAGAAATGTTCATACTGCTTAAATTTGATATAATTAGTAACTGTCAGCCTGTATGATCTCCACAACCCAATAGCATCGGTGACATACGTGTCAGTCAGAAACATCGGACGCCGCGCTCCAGGAAATCGATGGCCTAGCCAAAACGGCTAGAATGTCTTTCCCCCTGTTCTACATGCATACCGAAGATTTCGACAGTGAACAATGCCTTGTGCTGATTGCCTTGAGGGCTTATTTTTGCACGGTCGAGACTTTAGCCGATGCGGACAGTCCGATTGATCGAAAATCGATATGCACTTCTCGATTGCCACGAAAATTTCCTCTGCTCGTTTCGTTGCACCCCAGCTCAAGAAAATTGATTTTTTCTACCGTAGGTGTGTACTAATACAGAGATATACGCGCCACTGTAAGCCACTGAGGCGAAACAATTGTTTCGTATAGGAATTGTGCGGGGCGGATCAAAGGGTTCAGGCTCGTGAGCAGGCCTTCTGTGCATTGAGCACGAAGAGCGTAAGCGCAACTGGTCATTAGGCTAATTTCTGCGTCAAATCTCGCGGGTGTGTACCAACATCGAATGAGACAGACAAAATGCGCCCTTGCGCAAGGTTGCGGCTTGAAGCTTATGGCGCGGGTGACGGCTCTAGCGGCTGGACCGCCTGGTGACTGCAAGCGACGATGAACTCGCATGTACCGTACCTAGTTGTGTTCCGCTTTTAGAGAGTGCATGCACGATGTACCTCGCGGCCATGGTGGCTGGGCTCTGCATGTATATGCGCGGCATCTGAGCAGGCACCATCGGTGGTGAATTTCGCGCATGAATGCCGTCGTGGTCCTCTCCGCACCACCATTTCGTTCGACTGGATGGCACCAAGGAATATTCACATCTCCTAAATTGCGATGGAGAAGAATCCACGCAGGAAATTTGATATGAAGAATGAAAACATCTATCACTCTGAAATGGACAACGTTGATGTCAACTTTATATGCTTATTACATTGAATTACCATAACCCATTCTGATGCCGCTGCTATGGAAATTCTTGTCCAATATTCTAATTGTTTAGGTACTACCCTATCGATTAAGTACTATGTCAGGCGTGGTGCTGCTGTACCACGTGATTAGCTATGATACACAACCATACTATACTATACTATACTATACTATTTATACTATTAACTACCACGCATACAGCTACACTCCGAGTATCCTACATGATTGACTACTATTTTTGCATCCTATGATTCGATACTCTTCGTCCCTTAATAATTTCAAGGAGTCATGGCTGTGTACTTCTCACCACCCCTGCTCACAGGGGTCTGCCCATGCCCTCCTGATCTACTCTGTGGCACGACCTCACTTTTCTCACTACTAAGTCTTGCACTGCGGAGAATACTGCCACTGACTCGTGGGGATCGGCTTTTAGAGCCGCCACTGCTTTGGCTACAACGATCGTGGCTGATTCGTGGGGAGCGACCGCAGTTCACGTCCCTGTTGCGTCGCGGGGTGCGGCTGTTGTTCACGTCCCTACTGAGTCGCGGGGAACGGCCGTTGTTCATATCCCTGCTGCGCCGCGGGGTGCGGCTGTTGGAAATACGGGGCCGCCGCACTATAATCTCTCCCGGGGCACAGGGCGACTCTAGTGCCGCCTTCGAGGGCTTCTTGTCCTGATGCAGCACAGGTGCCATCAACACCAGCATAGCTCAGTGCACTCAGCACAGCCGGACAAGACCTGCTTTCAACTTGATCTGTGGTGTGCACATGCCTCAGCGCTCCAGGCAACCGTTGGATCGTGTCGGAGTGTGGCAGGAGAGCCAGGTACTGGGGCATGCCACATCGTGGCGCAGTCGGCGACGCTCACTTTCCGGGCTCACCACCGTAGGATCACAGGGGCACACACAATAAACCATGGGTAACAGTTTTGGCCAGAGGCAAAGCTTAAGCTCGCCGAGCTGCGCATAGCAATGTTGCCCAATCCCACCAGGACCTGGTTCGCAGTGGCAACGTTCCGCTGGCGCCATTGCGCCTGTGCTGGAGTTCGGCTCACGCTCGGGTCCCAATTTCTCTCGAAAGCAAAAGCTGGTGAGCCCCCACTCGCGTATGCACTGCACAAGATGTGGGATGCAGTGAACAGCCACCTGCAGCACGTAGCTCACGCCAAGGTGCTCATCGATGTACCATTCATGCCATCGTCTGAGGTGGCCTTCGCGGAGCATCATATCCTCCACCCTCTCACTCATCCACCTCACGCAGCCCCCCGCAAACCACCACAGCTGTACTGCAAGCAGCTGCGCCAGAAGTGCCCAGGCCGCTGGCCGGAGCACTCGCTCAGATGTATCATCGCCTGAGATACAACCCCCCAACCTCATCCACAGCTCGTTCCGCCCCATGAAGGGTGCCCTACTCTTGAAGGCAAAGTAGGGGCACACGCATTGAACGGCATGTGATCGGCCAACAAAGCCAGCCCACCATCATCCCAGTGGATGTGAGAAGCAAATCAAGAGCAGGGCAGGGCCGTGGCAAGATACCACAAACTCATACGTATTCCCAACCCAGATGCAAAGCAGCATGGAAAGATGATACGATGTGACCGATCATCGCCCAACAATAGGGGCACACACACACACACTGAACGGCATGAGATCGGCCAGCAAAAGCCAACCCACCATCATCCCAGTGGATGTGAGAAGCAAATCAAGAGCAGGGCGGGGCCGTGACAAGATACCACAAACGCATACATATTCCCAACCCAAATGCAAAGCAGCATGGAAAGATGATACGATGTGACCGATCGTCGCCAAACATCTGTTGGTCTCTGGGTTGCGGAGTAAGCGGACCCTGCTGGCATGCCCCCCAGTGGCTCCCGGTCGATGGACGGGACCTGTTGGTCCATGGTTATGTCATGAATGTAGTCACACCACACAGCATGGACACCCCATGTCAAAAAAAGGAAACATGCGGGCACCTAAGTGCTCCCCACAAAATTCAAGGGAAACACAGAAGGTGTACACCACCACCTTCTGCCTCTCCTCGCGGCACGACAGACGAATCTACCGAGCTCTCCAAGAGGCAGTGCCCGCCAGAATGGCACCACGGGGATAACTGCCTCCCAAAACCCACTTCCACCCGGCGGCCGTCCCCGTTCACAGCGATCCGCCAGTACTCATATCAAGGTCAAAGAACACAAGTCCCCCGGCATGTGTAATAACCATGAGCACTGTAAACGGAGAGGGAGCTAGCATCAGACGAATCCAAGACACTTCCAAAAAGCGAGCCGTAGACGAATCCCCAACACCCTCAAAGAGGCAGTACCCGTCAGAAGGGTACCACAGGGACAGCCACATCCCATCATCCAAATCATTCCAGTGGCCGTCCCCGTTAACAACGAGATGCCAGTACCCCATAAAGTGGGTGTCGATCACCAATCCCCCGGCAGGTGAAAAAGCCCCAAGGCACTGGACATAAATAGAGCCAGCCGCAGACGAATCCCCAACACCCTCAAAGAGGCAGTACCCGTCAGAAGGGTACCACAGGGACAGCCACATCCCATCATCCAAATCATTCCAGTGGCCGTCCCCGTTAACAACGAGATGTCAGCACCCCATAACGTGGCTGTCAACCACCAGTCCCCCGGCAGGTGAAAAAGCCCCAAGGCACTGGACATAAATAGAGCCAGCCGCAGACGAATCCCCGACGCCCTCAAAGAGGCAGTACCCGTCAGAAGGGTACCACAGGGACAGCCACATCCCATCATCCAAATCATTCCAGTGGCCGTCCCCGTTAACAACGAGATGTCAGCACCCCATAACGTGGCTGTCAACCACCAGTCCCCCGGCAGGTGAAAAAGCCTCAAGGCACTGGACATAAATAGAGCCAGCCGCAGACGAATCCCTGACGCCCTCAAAGAGGCAGTACCCGTCAGAAGGGTACCACAGGGACAGCCACAATCCCATCATCCAAAGCACCCAAGTGGCCGTCCCCGTTAACAGCGAGATGCCACAACCCTATGGCGAGACGTATTCCCGGTCAGCTATGATGGCCCAAACTCCCACCCATGCGGACCTGGCACAATGACACCGTCACGTAAGTCCCCCAGCTTACGCCTGACGCGCGAGATCCAGCAACCCGGACCTTGTCTATCATACAGACCGGGCCTCTCCACCATAAAGCGCCGCAAAAAGCCCCACAAACGCCTGTTGTGGTAACCCTTTTGTGTCATCCTGTGGAAAACAAGAGCTATGTTGTAAACAAAGTCTTGTCAAAGGACACATCTCTCAGCGAACCGATGCAGTTGGTTGGTGAGAATCCCATAGTTAGCTTTGTCGGCCAAGTACGAGTCATGTGCAGGGTACCTAATGACCTGGATGTCAGCATATTGTGCATCCAGTCGTTTGTCATATATGGCAGTCATAAGGCCTCTGCGCCTATTTTGCTTGATGAGTATGTCCATGTAAGGGACACGCACACCCGCATGTGCCAAAGAAAGACTCAAAATGTGTTTGGGATAAATCCCTGCAGTGCCGGATTCGTTCAGATATAGATAGTCTTCCATATCTGGAATATTGAACGCCAGCAAGTCATCAATGTATCTACAAACGAAAAGAAACCTGCGCGCGTCATGAAAATTCCCCGCCTCCACAAGTCTGCGCATGAACGCAAGCTCATACGTAAAACAGTAGAGGTTGGCAATGAAGCCCGCACAGCTCGTCCCCATAGGGATCCCCACAATTTGTCTGTAGATCACACCCCCAAACTCGACAAATGTTCCATCCACCAACCCGCAGAATAACTCAACAAGCCGACCCTCCGAAAAGAGCATTTCCCTCTCACCGTCCGTCCTCTTTCTGTCTGCACACTGAACGGCATGAGATCGGCCAACAAAAGCCAGCCCACCATCATCCCAGTGGATGTGAGAAGCAAATCAGGAGCAGGGCGGGGCCGTGACAAGATACCACAAACTCATACATGTTCCCAACCCTGATGCAAAGCAGCATGGAAAGATGAAACGATGTGACCGATCATCGCCCAACAATTGTTGGTCTCTGGGTAACGGAGTAAGCGGACCCTGCTGGCATGCCCCCCAGTGGCTCCCGGTCGATGGATGGGACCTGTTGGTCCATGGTTATGTCATGAATGCAGTCACACCACACAGCATGGACACCCCATGTCAAAAAGGAAACATGCGGGCACCTAAGTGCTCCCCACAAAATTCAAGGGAGAACACAGAAGTTGTACATCACCACCTTCTGTCTCTCCTCGCAGCACGACAGACGAATCTACCGAGCTCTCCAAGAGGCAGTGCCCGCCAGAATGGCACCACAGGGATAACCGCCTCCCAAAACCCACTTCCACCCGGCGGTCGTCCCCGTTCACAGCGATCCGTCGCACACACACACACTGAACGGCATGAGATCGGCCAACAAAAGCCAGCCCATCATCATCCCAGTGGATGTGAAAAGCAAATCAAGAGCAGGGCGGGGCCGTGACAAGATACCACAAACTCATACATATTCCCAACCCAGATGCAAGGCAGCATGGAAGGATGATACGATGTGACCGATCATCGCCCAACAATTGTTGGTCTCTGGGTAACGGAGTAAGCGGACCCTGCTGGCATGCCCCCCAGTGGCTCCCGGTCGATGGATGGGACCTGTTGGTCCATGGTTATGTCATGAATGCAGTCACACCACACAGCATGGACACCCCATGTCAAAAAGGAAACATGCGGGCACCTAAGTGCTCCCCACAAAATTCAAGGGAGAACACAGAAGTTGTACATCACCACCTTCTGCCTCTCCTCGCAGCACGACAGACGAATCTACCGAGCTCTCCAAGAGGCAGTGCCCGCCAGAATGGCACCACAGGGATAACCGCCTCCCAAAACCCACTTCCACCCGGCGGCCGTCCCCGTTCACAGCGATCCGCCAGTATTTCATATCAAGGTCAAAGAACGCAAGTCCCCCGGCATGTGTAATAACCATGAGCACTGTACACGTCGCACACACACACACACACACATCGGGCCGCACAGGGTTCTTTGGAACAAGCGGCCGGTAGGCAACATTCTGCCAACTGTGCGGTGAAATGAGCACGCACTGGAGGTGAGAGGGCACCGCTCACAACATTAATGGGGTGCACGAGTAGGGCCGGACTACGCCGGCCGGGGGGCTGTACCGAGGGTATTGCTTAGCGAGGTGGAGTGGAATGCCAGCACCCACAGGAGCGCGCCCCAGCAGGCGGCGGCGAGCGCGTAGGCGGACTGCAGCGCTGGGCTGGCGCACTCATACCATGGCGTCAGCCGGAAAGGCAGGCCCCTCGAGGGTGGCACTGTTGGCGCGCTGCCAGGTGCGGCTACAGCCACCACCCGCCTCTGCTCCACTTCATGCCCGATTGCCAGCAGCACATCACCTGGCTTCTCACGGCGGATCGCGGTGCGCCACACGTACCGAGCGGCCCATCCAATGCGCCTCCACTCCAGCGCCACCCGGCAGATACCCCACTGCGGCAGTCCCCGGTCCCGGGCCGCAGCCATCCGCGGTCAGGAACTTTGCGCGAGCAGTAGCAGGCAGCCCAAGCACTCACTTACGACTCTTACAATGAAGGGAGGCAAAATACAAACCCATCGTGGCGGGGAGCGAGGCGCACCTCCAGCATCGTGAAGAAGGCCTCCATCGGGCGAGCGAGTAGCTGCGACGCGTGGAAGCATGCCGCGCGCAGGGCCGGTGCGGCGCAAGCACCTAACCTCACGAGCGGGGCAAGAGCTGCTGCGGCTGGCACAAACCCGGCCTGTTCTACCTCCGCCCCCCCCACCTTCCACCCTCCCCGAGTCCCATCCCACTTCATCATACTCCAAGCCGTGCAGAAGCTCCAACTGGAATGAGGGGCTCCAACTGGAATGAGGGGCTCCAACTGGAATGGAAGGAGGGGCTCCAACTGGAATGGAAGGAGGGGCTCCAACTGGAATGGAAGGAGGGGCTCCAACTGGAATGGAAGGAGGGGCTCCAGCTGGAATGGAAGGAGGGGCTCCAACTGGAATGAGGGGCTCGGGGTGGGATGCAAGGAGCAGCCCCGGCGCCCCCAATGCTGACCCCCTCCCCCCTCCCACCTTGTTTCTCTCAGGAGCCCCGACTTGCCCGCCTTACCTCTGCGGGGCTCACGCCACCGACCCCAGACCCCTTTGCAGTTCCCTCCCAGAAGTCCTCGAGGGCCGCAGGCTGCAGCGCAGGGATGCAGGAGGCCGGCAGGGCGGGGTGCTACTCGCCTTATGGCTGGCCGGCACGAAGTGACCACGTGGCGCCACCGTGGAGCCCATCCTGAAGAGCGCTGCGACCACGGCTTGGGAGCATAGCCCGAGAGCCAGCGCTGCAAGCGCGGCGCACATCTGCACCATGGCGCGACCCACAGCCCCCTTCCCGCTGCCTTGATAACCATTTCTCGGCTTGTACACGCTGATGACTCGAGTGCCGTTGGATGAAGCGGCTCGATGTCGGGGCTTGCACGCACCGTCGTCCGATCTCAGGGCCCGCGCGCAACAGAATGGAGCTCATGGAGCCCAGTCACTAAATACCCCTCGTACACCCCCCGAGAGCCCTAGCACCAGATCTGCAGCCCCCCCCACTCACTCGGCTGTCACGGAGCAAATCGGAGCCTGACTTCTCTCTCGCCGTTTCGTTACGCTGGGACAACCTCTCGTGCGCCCCTCACCGCTCAGTGACACGCGAGTCAGCCGGAGCGATCCCGCGATGACATGCGCGGCATGTGGCCTCGGCGAGAGGTGCGCTCACCTCCGCGGGGATGCCGGAGAACGGAAGCGGCTGCCCGAGCCCGCATTGCCCGTCTGCGGGCCATGCTGGCAGCGGCGGGTCCCCCGCCGCAGCGCGCAGCGCGGCGCAGGTGCCTACCCCACGGCACTCCCAGGCCTCCCCCAAGCCGGCCCAGCTGAAGCCCAGGTCGCTGTCCACCTTGCAGCCGAGCTGGCGGCGGTACTCCTCACAGCAAGAGGTCTCCGAGGCGTACATCACCAGCGCCGCCGCACCCACTGCAGACACCGCGGCGTGCGCCAGCAGCACCGCGGCCTGAGCGGCAGTGCCGCTCGGGTCCCGGTCCAGCCGCACGCGCAGCAGCCCCGCCCCAGGGGGGGGGCGCTTCCACGCCCAGCTCGAGGGCTGCGTGCCTCGCCCCAGTGCGGCGGGGCTCGCAGGCAGCGCCTTCGCCCCGCCCCTCGTGCGGCTGTGGTGCTGCCGGAGGGCCTGAAGGTGCTTGTCACTCCAGTCAGCCACGGCCCGCGCCGCCTCCAGACGGATACCCGCGAGCCCCAGCGCAGGGACCCCGTGCTCCGCCGCGCACTGGTGTACGAAGTCCGCGGCGAGCTCCTCGAGGCCGCGCTGCCTCCAAGGCCAGGCCTCCGGGTTGAGCACCCAGCGGAAGGGCAAGCGGCGCAGGTGCTCCACGGTGCACAGGGTGGCCCACAGGCGCTGCCGGTCCACCAGGTTCTGCACCCACTTGCCTGCGAAGGGCAGGGGATACGGGAAGGGGGGAGGAGAACTATCAGTGGGGCAATCAATCAATCAATCAATCAATTAAGAGTAGTTACACGCGGCGCTTGCCGATGGAAGGGCGGCAGCATTCTGCAGGAGACGGGAGGGCGCATAGCATCGGACTATGGCTGAGTTGCATTTTCCCCCCCATTCTTCCTAGATGAACACGGTGTGCATGCAAACCTCACGCGTGTGCCAGGTTCATACGATGCGAGTGCTGGAGCCTTAGGTGGCGTCGTGTCATCAGCTCAACCTCTGAAAGCCGCGGGTCTGCGTCGACCCATCCTCTCAGCTATTGTGGCGCCCCGGGCCTCGCGCGCCCCCGGGCAGTGCTGCTCACAGCTGGCCGGCACATTCATATTCCAGGCGGCTTGAGCGAGGCCTAGGGAGCCTGCTCTCAGGGGAGCTGCAACACGGCATGGGGCTGGGTGCACATCCGCCAGGAAGCGGACCTGCAGCCTCCGCCTCCACACTCATGACAGCGCTCTCCCCCCACAGCTCCGCAGCCGGCATGGCGGCGAGAAGCTCGTCTGCGGGGAGCTCCACAGTGGCGTCTGTTGCCAGGTGCTGCCCGGTGTTGCCGGCATGCAGCACTGTAGCCAGCGCGGGCGATGCTGCAAATCCTCCATCCGGCTCCTGCCGGACATCCTCGTCCCGCACCCCTCAGTGCCCTCAGCACACCACGTCAGCACACAAAGTCAGGCGCATCCCGCACAGGCCATCGCAGCGGCACCTACCCTGACCACCCGCCCGTGCTGAGCCGCAGCGAGGTGCTCCGATGCGGAGCGAAGGTGTTCCTGTCCGCGCAACCCAGGCCTGCCTATAGCTTAGAATCGGGGTGAGGCGGCACGCACCTGCAGCAACACGAGGGTCCACAGCTCGGCGCGGTGGTGCCAGCCTCGAGCGCCCGGAGGGTTGGCTGACAGTAACTCCTGAAACACGTCCGCGTACCACCGCAGCGTCCGTCCCGGCTGCTCTGCGCCGACTCCCTCCCACCTTACGGCCTCGTCCCCGCGCCGCAGGTGAGCCCGCCACGCCGGCTCCCACACCAGCCGGCGCTGACGGAGGAACGCAAGCACAAGCGCAGTGCCCATCAGCCGCTCCAGAGGCAGACGGTGCTTGTCGCCCACCACCATCACCTCGTCCTCGTCCTCCCTCTCGCCACCGACCTGGCTCCCTCCCTCGTGCTTCCTTGGAATGTTCAGCCTGGTGGCGGCTGGCGATTTCAAGATCCCGCGGAGGCCCCCTTGAGCCCCCGCGGCGTTCTCCTCACGCAGCTGCTGCTTGGGGCGCTGGAACTGGGTACGGCGCTGGTAGCCAGGGCTCGGGTCCCGCGGGCTGGCCGCCGGCTTCAACCGCAATTTGGGCAACGCGGGCTGTGCGAACGCAGCTGGCCCGGCACGCTTGCCCTCAGGGTGCTCCTCCGTGCTGGTTTGCAGCTCCCGGGAGGCTGCGAGCAAGGAAATGCCGCCAGGGGTCAGGGCGGCGCTGCTTCTCGCGGAGCTCAAGCTTTGCGACAGCGGCTCTGGGCGGCGGAGGTTGCCGGGGCCGCCGGCTGGGCACAGCGCCCTCTCGTGCAGCTCCAGCATGGGGATGCACAGGCTCAGCGCCGTCGAGCTCAGCTGAAGCAGCGAGCACAGGCGCTCCGTCACTCGAAGGTCTTGGAGCTCCCGCCACAGGCCCATGACGGACCCGATGGCATGCGCCCGCGAGGCCAGCCGGCGCCGCAGCCGATAGCGCTGCGCACGGTCCATCTGGCCCTGAGCTCCCGCCAAGGACCCTGGGACGCCCGCTGCGCTGCCTGGCAGGACCCCGTCCCTGACCAGGCCGTGACCGCGCAGTGTCGCCGCCACAGAGGCCGCTGGCGCCCACCCGCCCATGGCGTTCGCTGCCTGCTGCACCGCTCGCGAGGCCATCAGTGCGCTCTGCCTTCGCC
>LGRX02015082.1:0-21689 GCA_001247695.2 Cymbomonas tetramitiformis
TCTTTCTGTGGGGCATGGGGCATACAGTTAGCAATGGGGCTTGGGACATAGGGTTTTTCTGTGGGGCATGGGGCATACGGTCAGGAGTGGTGCATGGGGCATGCGTCAGGTTTGAGACATACGGAGAAGAGGGCGAACCTGCAACATGCGAAGCCCGAGGTTTCTTCCTGCCCCATGCTGGCACTGCGGATGCGCCAGCATCCCGAGGAGGAGGGCCTGCACCTGCAGAAGACAAGAGGGGAATCGGTGAAAGATGTCTAGGTGAATAAAGAACCGGTCTGCAGTAGGGCATGGGGCATACATAAGGAGGAGAAAAGGGCGAACCTTCATCACGCGATCGTTTGGTGGAGGCTGGCACTGCTGATGCGCCAGCATCCCGAGGAGGAGGGCCTGCACCTGCAGAAGACAAGAGGGGAATCGGTGAAAGATGTCTAGGTAAATAAAGAACCGGTCTGCAGTAGGGCATGGGGCATACGTCAGGTATGCGACATAAGAAGAAAAGGGCGAACCTTCATCACGCGAAGGTTGGGTGGAGGCTGGCACTGCGGATGCGCCAGCATGAGGAGGAGGAGGGCCTGCAGCTGCAGAAGACAACAGGGGAATCTCTAAATAAATAAAGTTCGGGGAAAAAGATAAGGGTCACGCGTTGGTGAAAGAAGCTTACCAGCGGCTGGGTGCACCACCTTGGGAAGGAGGGAAAACCCAGTAACCTTCTCGACGCGCTTGAAGCCTTCCTCGTCCAATCTGCTGCCGCAGTGAACGAGGAAGGTGCCCTTCCCCTGGGAGAAATGGCACTCCAGAGTAACGCGTTCATGGAACGCGTATGGGGGGGGGTGGCGTCCTGAACGGTGTACAGCCCGATGTCTTCCTCGCGCGACTTGATCCTGCCATAAAAAAACGCGCGATAAGCGTGCATGCTGTGTGCAGGAAGATTATCGGAGAAGGGTTAGGCGAAGCGTACCAGGCAAGATGCTGGGTCTTATCTACGCAGTACTCCACCAAGCACTGACCGTTAGCGGGGAAGACGCTCGTGTACCAGTTGGGGCCATCATGCTTTTTGCGACAGCGCCCACCCTCCTTTCTCCTTGCGTTGAAGTCGAACTTGCAGGCCACGCAGTGGTCCACAAGCCAGCAGCCGTCGGCATCTACGCCGTCACGAATGCGGTTTAAGACTTTTGCGATATACTTTTCGGCAAACTCATCTGGGTCACGGGAAACGCTAGGCATTTTCACGAGAAAGAGTTAATAGGCAGACAGGCGCGAAAAAGTTATTATTTTGTTTTCAAGCGTTGGGGCATACGTACTTGGGGCATGCCTGCAGCGCAACGGGCATGCCCCAGCGCTGCGGGCATGCCCCAATCGATGTGTAGCGCAGAGTGTCGAGTTTCAGAGGGTTATGCGTTATCAACAGAAGTCGAGGCAAGAATCTTGGAAGCGAGCAGGTACGATTTCGCCAGAAATCGCCGGCGAGACGAAAGCGACAACGCTTGCGTCACGCGTTGACGATGTCAGGTCGCGATTTCGGGTCACGATGCGACGACCAGGTCATGACATCCTTCCCACCCAGTGTTCAATAGACTTTATCCGTGATGCCGCACAGGAACCAACTCAATCCCGCCAGGGAACTCCTCCGTCGGAGTGTGCAGATGTCCCACGAATACAGGCTGGCCACTACCAGCCGAAGGCACAATCGGACCCTGCGGCTCCGCAGAGACACCCGCAAAAGAGAGTCCCTGCCCGGGAGGAACAGATACCTGCCCCATGGAGATTGCCGTACCAATTTGTTGACGAAGGTCACGAAGCTCCTCATGGACGTCGATGTCGTCGTCACCAGAAGCACCGGAAGCCCCTGTGGAGAAGCCGTACGCCGAGATGTCGACGCTACCAGCCGCCGCACCCGCCCTCACAACCGCGGGCGCGCCATGCAACTCCACCGCAGCCGCAAACGCCGATGCTCCATCCTCTGCAGCCGCTTGGAACACCTGGCACAGGGCCAGGGTGTGCACATCCTCCGGAGTGCACTCCTCCACCGGCTGGCAGTAAGCCGCCGTGGAATCCGCGGGCTGCCGCTTACCCCCTAAGGGGTAACGATGACCGTCACCGGCCGTGGGACACCTTGCTTGGGCACTTCGGGATGGCCCTCTTCGCGCCGGGATCAAACCCAACACGCGGCTCGGTGTGCGTCCCGACCCGGAACCCGTCGAGTCCCTTGTGATGCCGCTTGGGGGGAGCTGCCGCCGCACCTCCAAGCCGCTGGGTCTTAATGAAGGCCTCGATCTTGTCTAGCCTCGCGAGTAGCTTCCCAAGAATGTCGTCGCGGTCGGGCTTCTCGTCGCCAAGCACCCCCACCGCTGCAGCGGTTCCAGGGGTACCGCCTGCGTACGCTGCTGCCAAGACACGTAAATTGAAGAAACCAAGTCAGACAGCTCCGCCAATGAGACATGCGCTAGGTCTTGCAACCTAGGAAATTTCACCTTGACCGCCGCGTAGAAAACGGAATCAAGGCTCTCCCACAGCTACGCTTTACGCGTAGCAGCCGTGGGGGTCCATTCCTCGGCGCGGTTCTCACGAGCCAGGCGCTGCTCCATGGCCAACACCGACCGTGGGTCCACTTGGGCGGGATACCTTAAAGCTGAGTGCTCCGCTTGGTGCTTCTGACGAATTGCGGGGGGGACACAACCTTTAATAATGAGCTCGATGAGGGCCCGTCGCCCATCCCGGTCCGTCGCGGAGTCGGTGCCCAGTAAGTAACCGTAGGCCACTGAGGCAGGCTCGACGACATAGGTGAGCGTGTCGTAGAGAAGTTCGTTAATTGCCCGCTGGACGCCAAGAGTAGGGTTGTCTAGGTCAAAGACATCGCAACTAAGTCCAGCTGTAGAGATCTCGGACTTGATTGCGATGACCACCTTCGCCAGCTTGGAGACGTCCGTCGCATCACCGAAATAGTCACCACCAAGCTGGTGTTGATGGACAGCTTTCGCCCATTTCCGATGTCTCCCTTTGGAGTAGATGGTCGCCACAATGTCCTTAGCCGACGCATACCCTTCACGAGCAATGCGGACAGCGTCCGTCTCATGCTCAGCCCGTGGAGGGAGGATAGGCACTGGTGGCGTGCGGCACGTTGGGGAGTCACGCACCGCGTCGGAGAGCCTGACGGAGGAGTCCAAATCGGACTCCTTCAAAAGCTTACGTTGAGTCGTTTTGTTTCTTGTTTCCATTCTCAAAATACCTATAGAGTAGGCATGTGCTAGGCGGGGTGCGTGTCGGTCGCGAAGTCAACGGAGATCAAAATGTCGCAATTCAGGACGGCCATACGCGTGACTGTGAAGGCGGAAAAGTCCATGTCGATGTCAACTAGTATCGCGGTTCTGCTCGGTGTCGGGGTGATCAAATCCCGGCAAACGGCTCCGAGGAGTGGCCTCACCCTAACAAAGAAATGCGTCGCCCGTTAGCCGTGATACGCGGCCAATTCCAAATTCACATTACAGACCTCCCGCGGTTAAGACCGACACCGCACCCATGGGGCGCACCACCTACTCAAGCGGTGGTGTTTAGCCAATCATGGCCAAACAAATAAGTGGAAATAGCGTGGATGGGGCCACGACCTACCGATATACTGCGGATATATCTCCGATACAGAGTTTCAGAATACATTGATAAGAACGGAAAACTTGATATAGCTTAAGTGATAAAACATAACTGAGAGTTGAAACCTAAAGCCTCGCTCGGTCGGAACGGTCGGAGCGGCACGTGTCGGAGACTAAACTACTGACCAGTGACACAGTTGTCACAGTCTCTACCTCTGGACGGAATCGAGTCAGGGGTCAGGGGCCTGCCTGTCAGGGCTGCCTGCTAGGTCCTAGATACCCAGATCTCAGCAAGATCTCCTACCTCCTCTTGCGTTGGGTTGGGGGGCATCTTGGGGGGTGGGAGCTTGATCCGTGTCAATGACTATGGTGGAGGAAGCATCTTTGTTCCTAGGAGGTTGTGTAGTTCTTTCTGCCTTTTTGCGAGCGCGTTGCGCGACCGCATACTCGCGGTTGCGCTTTCTAATGCGCTCTATCTTCTCCTCCGCAGTTTTTGGGAAGAGGAAGTAGCGTGTGGGGGACGAAAGGGCGCACGGGATTCAGCCCGACTTGCTGAGGAATGTTTTGCTTGGGGGATGCGCGAGTGGCATAGGGGGAAGTATGTGCGGAAGCTGACTTGATGGGGGATGAAGTTGTTTGACTTCGAGTTATGGGGGAGGAAGGCGACGTGGGTTTGGAAAATGACGTGAAGGGAACGGTCGGGCTGGGAGATTCACTTGAAGACATTTTCACTGTGTGGGGAAGCAAGAAGCGAGAAACGCGTGGGGAAAGAAACAAAATGGCTACTACCCCTTGGTACTTGTGATAGTACCACAGCCGGCTGTGGTACTGTCACAAGTACCAGCGCGCAATAATTTTTTTGGGTGCCCTCCTCCACTCTTGGGATGCTATCCATCATATACCATTGTCTTCGGGACCCAAACTGAGTTGTTTTATGCCTCATTGGTCCATATCACACGTGTAGCCCTCCCAATAGATGCGTGATGCCACCATGGTAGGGTTTTTTGTTGCAATGTAGTATCGTGATTGGGTTCAAACTGATGGCGCTTCTTTATAATTTTTTCCCGGCGCACTTGGGATCCGAATACGCCCGCCCATTATTCAAATTGTAGCTATATATCATGGCCAATGATGTGTGTGGTTGTTGGTTGATTGCCATGATGCTACTCGTCATAAGTAGCATGCAAAACATCCGACCCTACAAGGCTGTACAAGGTTTACAAGTAGCATGCACGGTTGTACAAGTAGCATGGTAGCAATCTTTCCAACGGTTGTACAAGGGCCATACATCGCCCAAATATGATTCAAAATGATATTGCGGACTATGGCCAGCATCGAACCGGCCCTTTAAGCTACCAAGGGTGCATTGTTGAGAGCGGGATAGGCGCCGAGACCTCGCAGGCAGCTTATGTGTACGCGTACGCAAGTAGCATGCTAACAATCACCCCAAGGGGCATCCTAGCGCCATATATCACATGAGAGTGATTTGATAAGATATTCCGGACTACAAGACGCATTGAGTTGACCATGGTCGGTAGTGGAGGTGCATAGTTGAGTGGTGGGGACGGTGGGCGAGGGCCTGGTAACGCAGAGTACTAGTACGCGTACACAAGTAGCATGGTAGTAATCTTTCCAACGGTTGTGCAAGGGCCATACATCGCCCAAATATGATTCAAAATGATATTGCGGACTATGGCCAGCATCGAACGGGCCCTTTAAGCTACCAAGGGTGCATTGTTGAGAGCGGGATAGGCGCCGAGACCTCGCAGGCAGCTTATGTGTACGCGTACGCAAGTAGCATGCTAGCAATCACCCCAAGGGGCATCCTAGCGCCATATATCACATGAGAGTGATTTGATAAGATATTCCGGACTACAAGACGCATTGAATTGACCATGGTCGGTAGTGGAGGTGCATAGTTGAGTGGTGGGGACGGTGGGCGAGGGCCTGGTAACGCAGAGTACTAGTACGCGTACACAAGTAGCATGGTAGTAATCTTTCCAACGGTTGTGCAAGGGCCATACATCGCCCAAATATGATTCAAAATGATATTGCGGACTATGGCCAGCATCGAACGGGCCCTTTAAGCTACCAAGGGTGCATTGTTGAGAGCGGGATAGGCGCCGAGACCTCGCAGGCAGCTTATGTGTACGCGTACGCAAGTAGCATGCTAGCAATCACCCCAAGGGGCATCCTAGCGCCATATATCACATGAGAGTGATTTGATAAGATATTCCGGACTACAAGACGCATTGAGTTGACCATGGTCAGTAGTGGAGGTGCATAGTTGAGTGGTGGGGACGGTGGGCGAGGGCCTGGTAACGCAGAGTACTAGTACGCGTACACAAGTAGCATGGTAGTAATCTTTCCAACGGTTGTGCAAGGGCCATACATCGCCCAAATATGATTCAAAATGATATTGCGGACTATGGCCAGCATCGAACGGGCCCTTTAAGCTACCAAGGGTGCATTGTTGAGAGCGGGATAGGCGCCGAGACCTCGCAGGCAGCTTATGTGTACGCGTACGCAAGTAGCATGCTAGCAATCACCCCAAGGGGCATCCTAGCGCCATATATCACATGAGAGTGATTTGATAAGATATTCTGGACTACAAGACGCATTGAATTGACCATGGTCGGTAGTGGAGGTGCATAGTTGAGTGGTGGGGACGGTGGGCGAGGGCCTGGTAACGCAGAGTACTAGTACGCGTACACAAGTAGCATGGTAGTAATCTTTCCAACGGTTGTGCAAGGGCCATACATCGCCCAAATATGATTCAAAATGATATTGCGGACTATGGCCAGCATCGAACGGGCCCTTTAAGCTACCAAGGGTGCATTGTTGAGAGCGGGATAGGCGCCGAGACCTCGCAGGCAGCTTATGTGTACGTGTACGCAAGTAGCATGCTAGCAATCACCCCAAGGGGCATCCTAGCGCCATATATCACATGAGAGTGATTTGATAAGATATTCCGGACTACAAGACGCATTGAGTTGACCATGGTCAGTAGTGGAGGTGCATAGTTGAGTGGTGGGGACGGTGGGCGAGGGCCTGGTAACGCAGAGTACTAGTACGCGTACACAAGTAGCATGGTAGTAATCTTTCCAATGGATGCCCTAGCGCCGCATATCCCATTCTTATGATTCAAAATGACATAATGGACTACGAGAACCATCATTTGTGATGTATAGGTTCAAAATCGAATTTTCCGGGAATTTAACGTGTGGGAGGGTCTGAACGGGCGCCTGAACCACTCCTAGATTGAAATTCGGGTACCAGTTGCAAAAAGCATGCAATTTTGTTATGCTGAGATGATATATAATGTCCATAATTGTACACCAACGCTTTGTATGTCACACAGTTCCAAGTATTGAGGAAGATATGGCCGGTTTGACTTTGGCTTTGGCTTTGGGGAAAATGGTATGTATGAGGGCTCATTTGCCACTACACTTCACGATAGAAACGGCGCATTTGATGCATGCCACGCACCTGCGTATGCTATGCGCGCGTAGGTATATCATCTATACATATAATTTGAATTTTAGAAACCTTTGCATGCTTGATAGGCTGGCCAGCTTAGACGGAATACACACAACTCTAGGGTGGGGCGGGCAAAAAAAACATGCGGAATTCGAGGAGAATCAGTTTTGCCACATGCATGTGCCTTTACGACATGCATATGGAGCGTTGTCGCCATTCATATGCCGTAGCACGTAATGGGCTCCTAGAATAGGTCCCAATAATGAACTCTGCCATCTTGTTCGGAGTGCCATGGCCACATGGCATGCCTTAATCAGCCTCGCCGTGTGTGGTACTTGTGACAGTACCAGGGAAATTAATTAATTTTCAGGCATTTCACACCCCCAAAGCGCGTGACCGTAACATGTACCAAAAGTCGGTCGGGGATATTTTCAATGTTCAAAATAATTCAAAAGGGTCCTAAATGAATTTTCAACGCCTTAGTTTGACCAATATACCCTCATCTAGTGCACCCTATTTGAGTTTATTACTGGTACTTGTGACAGTACCACAGCACGGGGTAGTAGCCAAAAACGGCAGAAGGCTGCAAATTTTTTAAACGGCCATGGCTGCTTCTCCATCTTCTAGAGTTTTTTTTGCCTAGCACTTAGCTTTTTCTCTAGATGTCACCCCGCTGACAAGCGGGCTGAGCCCCTTTTTGTGGGCGCGCTGTAGCAGAGGGAGTAGCCCCTGGTGTTTTCACTAGCCTGCTTTGCAGGGATATTGCACTCTCAGGACTTTGTCCCCTTTGCTAGCGTAAATGTTTTATTATTATTAGAAGTGCTTGCTTGAGCCCAATGCTCCTCATATACTCTAATGCTCTCACGCATCTCATGCGTTACCACCATCGGGTTGTGAACCCGAGAGCACTAGGTGAACTTCCCGCATCATTTATCGTCTACGTGGCGTCTGGATCGTGTCGTCGTGGCAATGGCAAAAACAATTGCACGCAAGCTTAAACGTGAATGCAGTGTTGAAATTGACAGTGCCCCGTAAGTCGCTATCCAGCGGCTGTTGTTTTCGGGATGCTAACGTATACCAAACACAACATTACTTTGCATATGAATTCTAATAAGTGTTAGGAACAACACGTTTTTTTTGGCTATTACCCGGAAGTACTGGTAATAGTACTTTCGACGCCGAAAGTACTGTCACAAGTACTTTCACGGCATAATTTTTTTCGGGGTCTTCCCATTATTGGGGGGGGCTGCCAATCATATCCCAGTCCCCTAAGGACCTAAACTGAGTTGTCTTATGCCCCATTGGTCGGCTTTCCACTTGTAGCCTTCTCAATGGATGCTAGAAGCCAAGGGGGTAGCATTTTTTGTTACATTCCATTGTTTTGTAGTTGCAAAGATAGTGCCCTCTCCTTTTGAATTTTTTGAAAGCACGCATTGGCCGATGAACAAGCTGGCGATCACTCAAATCATAACTATATATCGCATCTAATCATGTATGTGACAATAAATCTGATGACATGATGGCATGTATGATAAGTTGCGGGTCAAACCCAGCCCTACAAGTGTGTTTAAACTAAGGGATCTTATGGTAGGATAGGGTACACAAGTAGCATGCCGTGGATTCTCCCAACGGGCACCCTTGTACCGAGTATCGCTCGGAGATGATTTGTAACGATGTTGTGGACTATGAGACCCATTTTTGGGACCCCGATCGATGTCTAAGGTGCATATTTGAGTTTCGAAGAGAGTTCAGAGCCTAGCAGACAACGTACCATTACGCATACACAAGTAGCATGCCGTGGATTCTCCCAACGGGCACCCTTGTACCGAGTATCGCTCGGAGATGATTTGTAACGATGTTGTGGACTATGAGACCCATTTTTGGGACCCCGATCGATGTCTAAGGTGCATATTTGAGTTTCGAAGAGAGTTCAGAACCTACAGACAGCGTACCAGTACGTGCTGGAAATGACAGCCTGACTAGTTTGTACAGTCAGGTGTCATATCCAGTGTGTCATTCTCGGTGTACAGCTAGTGACCTAGACTCTGTATTTATGTCCTTCTATACGAGTCTAGTGATCCGTTTGTTCCGTCGGCTCTCGGGTCCCCACTGTCTGTTGAGCTGTTTCCAGTAGGTTATGGGACTCACTTCACGCTTGCGTGATTTGTTTCTAGCGTAGTGTTTTATTTATTTTGGTCTATATCTTTCGTTTGAGTGTCCTCACGCCTTGTGAGACACTCTAGATCAGGATTACGCTAGAGCTTGGAACGCTCTTTGGCAGTGGGTTGTTACGACGGAGTGGTGCTCTACGATTTTTCTTGGGTGAATTCATCTTTTGTGTTCGGTTTCTTTTATGGATTCACCTCAGATTTCTTCGAGCGAAGAGCTTCGCGCTCTTTTGGCGACTATTGATAGCAAACTTCTTAACCTGGACTCTCTGAACCGCTCGCGCACTGTGGCGCTCGTTTCTTCTATGTCTCGCGCTCTTTCGCATTTTCGGAGCTCAGGATTTTTGGCAGATTCACCGGCAGTTTCTCCACCGATTGTTTTGCAGATTGTTGTTTCTGACAGTGGCACTTTGGTAGGTGGTGCTGAGACCGCCGTAGATTCCAGAATTCCCGATGTTTCTTTCTGTGAGAAGGGTGTTGGAGACAGCGTGGTTCTTTTGAGTTCGAAATCTGTTTCTTGTCAAGTCACTACCACCAGACCCTCGCCTAGTATCTCTGGGGCGAGAGACGTTGTGCCACAGGCCCCTCCTGTGCGCACAGAAGTACATTACATTCATGCCCCTCCCTCAACGCATTCTTATTTGCATTCTGGACAGCGCCAGCTTGAGGAGTATGGAGGTAGTGAGACCGAAGATGAATCGGAGTACCCTGTTGGGTATTTCGACGATTCTGACGACAGTTGTGAGGTAGAGGAGGAGCACTATGGCCACTTGGCCGCTCCGCACTTTTCGAGCGAACGACTGGAACAGGAATTCGAGTTGGGCACAGGTTCCCAACCACATTCTTATGGCGGAGTTTTGGAGCCCCCACTTGGGGAGGACTTTTTACCGCAACGCGAGTTTTCTGTGGGCACAGTTTCATTTCATGGGCCAGACAGAGAAGAATTTGAGAACGAAAATTTTCCGGAGGCGGCTTTCGCTGAAGGAGAAGAGCTCGATGATGGGTACACCGCAGAGGAGTGGGCTGCCTGGGACGCAGGGACTTACGACTCTCACGAGTATGGTGGTGCGTCAGAGGAGTTCGCTGAGCATTTTGACGAGTATGTCGACGACGAGTACTATTCCGATGATTACTGATTTCTTTTCGTTGACCGGCGGGGCGTTACTTGGGAGCCAGCCACTTGCTGTAGTTGAAATCGAATGTTCATTTTGGCAACTTATTTTGCTATCCTAGCCACTTGCGAGCAGCGTTTGTTTTTTTTATGGCACGTTATCCATGGGCGGAGATCCCTTTTCAGAGTGCAAGACAACAACGCTACATCGACCGGCAGGGTCTTCTTAATTTTAGCTGCCTAATCCAACATGCAGACCGGCGGTTTCTTGCGTGGTTACCCAGCCACTTGCGGGAAAAAAGAATTTGTGATCGGAGACGTATTATTATTTTTATCTCGTTGCTCACAGCTCATCCTAGCATGTACTTTATGCTTTAGCACTCAACCACATCTTGAGACCTAGCTAGCCCCTAGAGTTGACATCTTACATTTCTTTCGGTAAACTCTAGTAGCTAGGGTGGTGTGCTGTCACAAGCTGTGCACCTCAAATGAGGTGGTGTGCTGGAAATGACAGCCTGACTAGTTCGTACAGTCAGGTGTCATATCCAGTGTGTCATTCTCGGTGTACAGCTAGTGACCTAGACTCAGTATTTATGTCCTTCTATACGAGTCTAGTGATCCGTTTGTTCCGTCGGCTCTCGGGTCCCCACTGTCTGTTGAGCTGTTTCCAGTAGTACGCATACACAAGTAGCATGCCGTGGATTCTCCCAACGGGAACCCTTGTACCGAGTATCGCTCGGAGATGATTTGTAACGATGTTGTGGACTATGAGACCCATTTTTGGGATCCCGATCGATGTCTAAGGTGCATATTTGAGTTTTGAAGAGAGTTCAGAGCCTAGCAGACAGCGTACCAGTACGCATACACAAGTAGCATGCCGTGGATTCTCCCAACGGGCACCCTTGTACCGAGTATCGCTCGGAGATGATTTGTAACGATGTTGTGGACTATGAGACCCATTTTTGGGACCCCGATCGATGTCTAAGGTGCATATTTGAGTTTCGAAGAGAGTTCAGAGCCTACAGACAGCGTACCAGTACGCATACACAAGTAGCATGCCGTGGATTCTCCCAACGGGCACCCTTGTACCGAGTATCGCTCGGAGATGATTTGTAACGATGTTGTGGACTACGAGACCCATTTTTGGACCTTGATCGAAACACCATAGCAAGACCCTACTTTTATGTTATCTTACCAGAGTAACCACTGAGTGTGTAATATGTTAGGAATGTGCGCTGCTATCATTCTGAGTGGGAATATAGTGGCCTCTACGTGTTCACATTGAAGTTTAAGAAAGTCGGAAATTAAAAAATCGTGCAGTTGGAGTAATTAGGCTCCAAAATTAATTTTCCTGAAATTAAATGTGGCAGTGTGTCTGGAAATCTATTGTTTAATAGTAGGGTTGATTCAAATCGGTTCGGCAAGCGGTGTAATACTAGTACGGTCATGCATTAATGTTAAGATCGATATATTTGATATATACATCACTTTATAACTCGCATGGATCGCAATATCGAGGCAGTTATGGCAATTTGGGTTTGGGTTTGAATGTGGCCAAAATGGCATTATTGTGGAGTATGTGACCAGCATTCCGCTTGGGAGGAATGCCATAAATTGTGCAAGCTAAACATGGATCAAACCCCTCAACTCAAAGGACACTCATCTATGGCAGTATATCGAATTTTAGAAATGTTAACGAGCTCTATACATTCACATATGCGGTCACCATGCACCCACATATGACGTGCACCATATGGACGGTGACTATGGAAATCACGAATTTTTCTGTATTTGATGAGCGCGGCCCACATCACCACGTGTTTTGAGCCCCAACCTTTATCATAATAGCATGCAACGTAGCACACGTTCGAACAAGGTCCCAATAATGTTGGGCACCGCTTTACTCGACATCCTAGGCCCATTAACAGCACCTAACAACACATCTAGTCGAAAGTACTTGTGACAGTACTTTCAGAAATTAATTATTTTCTGGTTTTTCACACCCTAAAAGTATGCTATAAATATACCAACCTAAACTTGATAACGGCACGTGTGAGTCATTTGGGAAATTAAAAAGGGTCGTAAATGAATTTTCAAAAATGTTAAACGACCCATATCACCAAGTATACCGGATATCACATAGTTTTAGCAAAGTACTTGTAATAGTACTTTCCCGCCGGGTAATAGCCATTTTTGCGCGCAAGATTCGTCCAGGATTCAGGATGCTGGACGACTCTTGTGAGGGGGGGTAATGGGCGTGATTCGAGCCAGCCATCTCGACTCACGCCCAGCAGCGACTCAAACTGCACAGCATGAACATATCAGGCATATCATATGAACATACGAAAGCAATTCTGAGCATCTGGCAGTGCACTGTCACCTTTAGCGGAAACGCGGATGTCAACCGCGTCCACGTTTCCGCCGCGGGGGCAAGCGGTGCCTCCTCTCCCCTGCACAGCACAGGCTGCGGCGCAGCCCGACCCGATACCTGCACAGGGTCGATGTCATTGGCCACCGTATAGGTGGCAGCTCCCACTCCCATGACAGAAATCAAGAGAATGAAGGAAAGTAGAAACGGCATCCCCCATAAGCCCGCGTGGGCGGGGAAGCCCCACGGAGGCTTTCCACAGCCGTGGCTGCGGGGAGCACCGTCATGCCAATCTCCCAGAGCACCACCAGAGTGAGGTGCTCGGGCTGCGGGCGTCGACGAGTGATTTGCCGAGATTGTCGAAGCCCGCGGCTTCACGACGAAGCTGCCGTCGGCGAGGTCCTCGTAATCGTCCGTGTCGTAACCCGTGAGATCAACCTGTCCGATGGCGGCGTGGTTCACGGTCTGAACGAACCCAGCGAACTCACCGTCCGCGTCCGCTGTGGTGGTCACCCGCGCCGATTGAAGTGGCGCGGGCTTCACATCTTCTCCCTGCGAGACAGGCATAGCAGGGGCCGGCACGGCGGATGCCGATGCCGCCGCACCACCTGCCGGAACCTGCTCCTCCGGTGTGGCCACCGCCGCGGCGGGTCCGCACACCAGAGCCGAAGCCCCCTGCCCGATGCCGGCAGTAGGCGGGAAAGATGCGTGAGTGTAATGTACCTGCGGGTTGGCCGCGGAGTGAACCTCCGCGGCAAGATCGTCGAGCCGGCGGAGAATGTCATCTCCCTCGGAAGCCGGCTGCTGCTCCACGGTGAAGCCGTAGGCGGACACGTCGATGCCGCCCACCGCTCCCGCAAAAAGCACCGCGGGCGGCCCGTACGCGGCTGCCGCACGTGCGAAGGACTCCGCTCCATCATCTGCTGCCTGCTGGAACGTAACGCGCACATGGCGAGTGCGTGCACCCCCTCCGCGTCCTCCTCGTCGATGGGAACACAGAATGCTGCAGCAGAGGTGGGCGGGTGTTGGCGCCCGCCCAACGGGCAGTCGCGGTAAAAGTGGTAGCTCTCACCTTTGCCCGCCTTCTTGCACCTACCGCAGAACGGCTTCGCCCGTTGATCGTCGCGGTCGAATCCCACCGGTGGGGCCTTGTGGGTCCCCACGCGGAATCCTCGCGGCTGCTGTCCGCGCTGCTGCTGCTGCCGCTGCTGCACCCGCTCCCGCTGTTGACGCACAACCGGAGCGGCCTCATCGTGTTGCCGCTGCACGAGCTCCTTGAGCTCCGTGATCTTTTGAAGAAGGGCGTCGTACTCGCTGCTGGAAAGGTGCGCGGAGATGCCGTCCGCGCCAGAAGCCGCCTTCCCCCCGCCCGTCTGTGCCCAAGCCTGGTAAATTTCCACAACCATGGAGCGGAGCGAAACCAGTGACACCTGAGTCAAGTCAGCGGCCATGGGATAGCGGACCTTCACCGCAGCGTAGAACACGGGGTCGAGTCGGGTGTAGAGGGATAACTTCCTCGTGGCCTCGGTCGGCGTCCAGTCGGAAGCTCGGTTATCCCGCACCAAACGTTGCTCCTTAGCCAAGACCGGCTGCGGGTCAACGTTTGCGGGATAACGCAACGCGGCGTGCTCCTCCTGCTGGGACTCCCGTAGTGCCACCGGCACACAGCCCTTGATAACGTCGATGAGAGCTCGCCGTCCATCTCGGTCAGTCGAAGAATCGGTACCAGTCAGCCAGACGAATGCGTTGCTGTGCTTCTCAATCACCAGGGCAAGAACGTCGTAGAGAAGCCCATTCACCCTGTTGACCACGGGTGCCAGAGGGTCGTCGAGGTCAAACAAAGGCACGCAGCTCCAGACCAGCCGACTGAAACTCCGTACGCAGCTGCACCACCAGGTCGGACAGAAGGCCAGCGTCGTCCGTACCGCGAAAATGATGCTTCTTGTCGCCAAGAATATCCTCACGGATACTCTTGGCCCAAGCTCGATGCAGTCGCGTTTTGTAGATCTCGTCGACGAGCTTGGACTGCTCCTGCAGGTAACGTCTGACGGCCACGTCCGCGTCTTCGTTCGATGCAGGGTTGGGGGTAGGAACGGAAGGCGTAGCTGCCGTCGGCGTGTTCCGTACCCCGTCGATCAACCTCGTCGATGTCGCTGTCCCTCGTGAGGGACTTCTTGGATCTCGTTGTGATTCCCATCTCTAGATAAGCCTGAGGGGAGGCGGTACGCTGCAGCACGTTTGGGTAGGGTCGCGGGGAAAATGCGACGTCACAGATACGGAACGAGCGTTCGAGCCATGCGAGCGAGGGGCAAAGGAAGATGTCGTCGAAGTCAAAGGTGCCAAGGTCACCAGCCCAAAACACGGTAGCAGGCGGGATCAGAGCGTGCAGGAAACCGTGAATGGACATTGCGACGACGAAACCCGATCCAAGCCGGTACCCCATAGCCGCGGCTCAAAGTCGCTCACCGCAAGCTGCTCATCTCATAACTTTCGCTGATACCCAAACGCGCAAACGCGCACCACCTCTCCGAGCGGCCGTTTAGCCAATCATGGCCAAACTAGCAAGTGGAATAAAGCGTGGATGGGGCCACGACCTACCGGAATATCCTAGTTCACTAGATATCAGAGGGTCCCGAACTGTGTGGATAAACTCTCATAAGATAAATAAACCCTAAGCTAGATATACCCGGAACGGTCTCGCAACGGTCTCGGAAACTAGCCTACCTGTGACACAGCGTGTGTCACCGCACGAACCTATAGATCAGTCAGCAGTCCAGTGTTGGTCCTAGGGGTCTGTCATAGGGGGCTGCCTGTCAGGGCTGCCTATACAGATTCCAGCACGGGTGAACCAAATGACCAAATGAAACACAGATGCGCACATACAACGTTGAAAATATGTTTCAGTTGTTGCTATTAGTATTTTTTAGCTTCCCCTAATAATAATAATAATAAAACATTTACGCTAGCAAAGGGGACAAAGTCCTGAGAGTGCGGTAACCCTGCAAAGCAGGCTAGTGAAAACACCAGGGGCTACTCCCTCTACTATAGCGCGCCCACAAAGGGGCTCAACCCACTTTTCAGCAGGGTGACATCTAGAGAAAAGGCTAGTGCCTATTCTACGAAAGGTGGGTTTACACACCGTAAGGACCCCTTACGGTGGGTTACCCAACCCTAAGTAAAACGATTATTTCAGCCCCTAAACTGACCCCCTGGTCATGTTCATGGTGGCAGGATGACTTTGGACACTCCCAAGAGGCATCCGCGAAGAATTATATCGGATGTATCCGGGTTTGTTAACCTGAAAACCCAAACCCAAACCGGCAAACCAATTATCGCATATAAATCGTGTCATATAGCGTAAAAAACCGTCATACCACCCTCACTTCGCGTGACATTTTGAGGGTCAAGATGGCCTCGAATGAAAATTTTGACAAGACACTGCAGAAAGAGCAGCTCGAGAACTTGACAACATGGGTCTCCAAATTTCCAAAGGGCCATCGAGGAAGGCCACATATCTACAAATATACAAAATTATGTGGTAACCCGCCGTAAGCATATATGATCGGAACCCGCTACACCCCCCCATTTCGCGAGCGCATTACACACATGGGCCACAACGCATCCATCCATAGTATGTTCCTCAGCTTTCATTCAACTCATAAACTGTCTGAAAATCGATAGGTTTGACACCGTAGACCTCATAACGCCACCACTACAGGCCGCCGAAAATTCCTCTTACGGCGGGTTAACCCACCGTAAGATTAGTAGAATAGGCGCTAAGCTAAGTGCTAACTAGGAACTAGGTGCTAAGCTAAAAACTCTAGAAGATGGAGAAGCTGCTGGACTTCGGGTTTAGGCTTAGTTATTATGGGCTCTGACTAGCCCCTAGCCTGACCCTGCTTCCGTATCGTGTCCGTGACATCCTAGCACTGTACTGTACAGTAGTACAGTACAGTAGTACAGTCTTGCTTCACTGTCTGGGTTTCCGAGAGCATAAAGCCTCGGCCAGACACTGTTTATGTGATGATCAGTTTGATGCTCAGCGAGCTTAGCCGGACAGCGTATCTGTCTTCCTCGCAGGTTATGGCCCGCACCGGCTTTCCGGTGATTCTGATGATGGCACAGCGCCTTGCTGTTGCCATGTTCGGCTAAGTAGGACGTAGGAGGGGTTGAGCGCCCACTTGGGTGGTGGTGTACCCTTCTCGCGGTATGGCCTTTTGACATGGCAGTGATGGCGGCACGCGTTGTGCTCGCCTTCGCTGCGCAGGAGATCAGTTTGTGACGGATTGTTTTTATTTTACAGCAGCATCGTCGCAGCGAGAGTTGATCCGCATCGTGCGCCACTGGCCCTGGCGAGGTCGCTCCACACGTTGTGAATTTTGGCCGCTCTCAACATCCGCTAACGACCTGTAATCTTCAATCTGTTCTGCTGAGACTTCTACAGAGTATCTGGCCGCCGTGACCGAATTCTTACACCACCACCCTGCTTAGCTCGACCTTTCCCCTGTCTCTCTATCATGGTTACCACAGCAAATAGAATGACGCGGTCACGCGTCCGTAGATTAGAAACGATTTTTGATGACGTGGGTGCGCAGCACGCTGCGACACCGCACACGCCGCAGCTGCCAGCTCCGACCACCGCAGCTGCGAAGGAGGTTCTTGAGAAATGTCAGCGGCTTGCTCGGGAAAATTTTGACAGAAAGGTTGCGAAAACCGTTGCCACTAAAATTCTTGGGGACAAGTCTGGGCGCTTCGCTGGGACCGAGACAGATGCAGTCGACATTTTTTCACAGGTCATGCATGAGCTACGCACGCAGTTTCTGCTGCAGTCACAGGCATTTGCTCCCCTGTTTGACTTGACCGACATGGCTGTTGAGGCTAGGCATGAGGCCAATGAGTTGCTGCTTTCGGCTCTGACGTTTCTGGCTCGCCCTGGCTCGCCTGCTCGTGACTGGCTTGAGGCCTCTGGGTCTGACGTTCCTGGAGATGGCAAGCGTGCTGCCCTTGAGGTGGTACGCATGCTCCAGGAACGCTCAGAGCCCTTTGACTCTTTTGAGTCGCTGCTGGCGGTTCGCATCCCCAGCAGCGGAGATCCTGACCGTGAAATCCGTGAGTTCAATGGCCTGTTGCGGGACGTTCAGCGTTCCCACAACTTGCCAGAGGACGCGGTGAAGCGGCAGTTTCTCAAGGCTCTCGGCGACTCGGCACTGTATCGTGACTTGGCTAATTCTCTGGCTCGGGCTGACCAGCGGCAGGGAGTGTCTCTTCTGACTATCCAGGCTCGTGTGCGGGAGCAGTTCCGCCACGGCCTGAAAGTCTCTGACACCCGTGTCTCTGCTCTGTCGTTCGGCGATGGCGCGTCTGACGTGGCTGCGGCGTTGTCCAGTCTGCAGAAGCAGCTGGAGCGCATGCAGCAGGACATTCGTGACCTGAAGCGGCAGAAGCGGGAAGGGGCACCGCCTGCGGGCAAGCACCTTACCCGCTCTGCTGCTAAGCATCATCGTGCTGGTGTTAAGCCACTTGGCACCGCTCCTCCTGTCTCGTTTGACAAGAAGAGCGGTGCCTTCGTGCCTCACTGCAGAAATGCGGAGTGTGCACAGAGTGGTTTGAAACACTGGCATGCTGAATGCCCCAACGGCGGTCCTCAGTCTGCCCACTACTGTGGTGCAGTTGAGACTATGAGACTGACTGCCTGGCTGTTCGTTTCCAGCGTTTCTATGACGCTGGGGATGAACATGCCTTCGAGTCGCTCTGCACGATGGAGGTCGCCCGGAGGTGGTCGAGCTGTCGGCACATTCTTTTGTGACGGCTGAGCCCACATCTCTGCGGCACTTTCAGGATGCGGCGGCTTCCGCTCAGGATGCGGCGGCTGACGATGACGGCATGGCTCAGTTTGGTCTGGCCACATTCCACTCGGATGCACGGGGCTCGATTCCGCCACCGCCTGCGGTTCGGCATCCCTCTGCACTCGTGGCTGGTGGTGTGCCTGCGGCTCATGACCCGCCAGTGGTTGTCCCTGGCTCTCTCGGCTTGCCTGGCTCTGTCCCGTCACTCCAGCTTGGCGACTCTGCACCGGCTCCGCTGTTTGCTGGCATGAGGATTGAGGCTTCTGACATTGGCTCTGAGGTCTCTGACAATGACCAAGGCTCTGACAATGACTCTGACGGCGGGCAGCGGGTGGCTTTTGGCTCCTTCGGCACTCTTGGGCATGGCTCTGACTCTGACCTTGCTGACGGGGGAGCATCGCCAGCAGCAGCTCCGGTGTACCGTCCGCGGGCTCCGCCGAGCTTTCTCCGGTGTGCATTGATGTCTTCGGTGCTTTGCTGTTCTCTACTGGCCAGCGCTACGGCATCTCTGGTTGCCGTGGGCGGTGGTGACAGGGGCCTGGTTGAGCCCGGAGTCACCGTCCGTCGGTTTACTGGAGATCTCTCTGCTTCGATTCCACCACTTGGTGCTGCAGACATCCGTGATTGGCCGCCAGACGATGGAGTTCTCATGTATGCTTCTTCAATGCTCAAACCGCCGTGGGGTTCTGCTCGTCTCAGTTCTTCTGTTGCTTTACTTTCTGCTGTGGATCCACCTTAGATACCCACTTGGGTCTGGTGGTGCTCAATTTGACACGGACAACTTGCAATTCACTTCGGGATTCTTCTGTACTTGCATCCCGGCCGCTGAACTCAGCCCTGCTGACCAGCCTCAAAGTGGCTGAGTTTACTTCGATTGTCCTGGCAGCTTGATTAGCTTTAGCCCAGTAGTGGGATGACCGGGTCAAGACCCCGGCACCCAGCTAGAAGTGATCGGTTTCCACCGAAGTGAATGTTAGGTGTTTGTTTATTATCTCGTGGCTGTATATCCTGTACCTGCTTTGCTAGGTAGTCACACCCACGGGTGGTGTGCTGGACTTCGGGTTTAGGCTTAGTTATTATGGGCTCTGACTAGCCCCTAGCCTGACCCTGCTTCCGTATCGTGTCCGTGACATCCTAGCACTGTACTGTACAGTAGTACAGTACAGTAGTACAGTCTTGCTTCACTGTCTGGGTCTCCGAGAGCATAAAGCCTCGGCCAGACACTGTTTATGAGATGATCAGTTTGATGCTCAGCGAGCTTAGCCGGACAGCGTATCTGTCTTCCTCGCAGAAGCAGCCATGGCCGGGTGAGTGGAGGGGTGGCTGAGTCTGAGCGGTGGGGAAGGAAGTCGAATAAAGGGGTGTTTGGAGACGTAGAGGAAGGGGGTCAGGGTGGGCGGGGGAGAGGGGAGGGTAGTGGGGAGAGCCCCTCCCTATGGGGCGAGGGAACCATCTTGTATTGCAAGACTTTTGAAAGAATACTTCGCGAAGGGTTTGAAGAAAGTCGTTTGATTCTTTTTGACTTGTTTTATCATGAGATGCCTCCTTGCTCGAGATGTCAACTGTATGCGGGTCACTGTTTAAGGTGGTAGTGGTGTTTAACAGAAACACGTCTCGCCTATTTTTGGTGTGTTGCCTACAGATTCTTGAAAGTTTTTTGAGGAGAGGTTTAATCTTGCCACGGGGAACACCTATCGTCAAAAAGGCTGCCCGCACACTACCGTTTGCCTTGCTCCAACCCAAACATAATGAAGCAGCAACCACATGGAGACTACGGTTACATGAAAATTATGTAATAATCAGAAATGCTTTTCAAAAAAGCAGAGACACAGACATTGAACGACGCAAACTTCGAGAAAAGGAAGCCCTGCAGCATCTTTTCTCAACTAACCTTTCGAGGTTTCTAGACACAGTCATGGGAAAGATGAAACCTACTGAAAAAGGTGCAGCCGCAACCCCAGGTAGTGATGGAAAGATACCTGAGACAAGATCAGAAAGACTAAACACAACACTAGATGAATACAAAAATAAAAAATTATTTTCTACTAACCCGAATGAGCCAGATGAACTCCCACAGTGGCTCACTGACATTCTCAAGGATAGCCCTAAAATCCCCGATACGGCCGCCGCAAGACTATTGGCAGAAATCACGCACAAAGAACTCCAACAAGCATACTCGGACTGCGGTATCTCTACAGCACCAGGACCCTCGGGGATGAGATACTCGCAGTGGATCAAGGGCCCAAAGAATTTTCAAGAAGTTACTGTCTCACTTTTTAACCACATTCTTATAACTGGGAGATTTCCTAAGAGTGCAAAATCTGGAGTCATCCTTCCAATCCCTAAAAATCCCTCAGCACCATGTACCATAGATAATTCCAGACCCCTCACAATGTTGGAAACGGGTCTTAAACTATTTAATACAATAATTGCTAACCGTCTCAAAACAATACTCAACACCCACCCCATTCTCTTTCCCATTCAAGATGCCTTTCTTCCGAATAAAAACATAGATGACTCACTCCAAATTTTGAATGAAGTAATTTCGGATGCCAATAGATACGACAAAGACCTCCACGTAGTTTACCTGGACCTCAAACAAGCATTTGACAGAGCTGAATTCTGGATGAGCAATTTAGCGCTCAGAAAGTTAGGACTCCCATCACAAATAATTAACATCATTTCAGACATCACCAATGATGCCTCTAGAATGGTACTTACTGAGGAAGGCCTCACAGATGAATGGTCCCTCGAATGTGGAGTTCCTCAGGGAGAAGTTTTGAGCCCACTAAGGTTTGTAGCCATTATGGACATCCTGGCAATTTGGTTAGCAAAACGAGCAAACGGTGCAAACCCGACAGGAACCACATATGGATACGAACTCAACTCGGAGCGCCATAGACCAGACAAACCAGGAAATAATGTTATTTCTCCCTCTCAAAACTTATTAGAAAAGGACACCCCTTTAAATATCTTTGCACGGTTCTTCTGTGATGACATCATGCTCGTGGGGAAAACTAAAGACGAAGTTCAAGACATGCTAGGTATAGTTAATGAATTTATGAGCTTCATCGGCATTCCCATCAATGTTAAGAAATCCAAATACTCTTACAGAAAGCGCATCAAATC
>LGRX02015083.1:0-32721 GCA_001247695.2 Cymbomonas tetramitiformis
GGCGGTATGCCAAGCGGTGTGCAGGGAGCTATGCCAGGTGGTGTGCGGGGTGGTATGCCGGGTGGTATGCCAGCCGGTATGAGGAAGGGTATGCCAGTCGTTATGCCAGGCGGTCTGCGGGGTGGTATGCCAGGCGGTATGCCAGGCAGTATGCGGGGTGGTATGATGGGTGGTATGCCAAGCGGTAGCACTTCAAATTCGTCGCACCGGGTATTTTATTTGTCTTGTCGCAAGACAAACTGGAATTACACCGTGCGACAGAAACGAGCTGGGGGCTCATGTCTGTCGCAGGTGCGACAATCATGAGGACCACGCTCATTTCTGTCGTGAAAATTCACAGAAAATTTCCGAAAATGAAAATAAGCCAGGGGGAACACAAACGAATAGTACCGCGATAATGACTTGAAATACACACTTATTAAATAAATAGCACCACGCGAATGATATACAACGCACTCTATTAAATCGTTAGTTGGATGATGCTATACAAATATATGCATGCTAGCACAGGCAAACAGGTATAGCAAGCAAGCATATTCAAGAGACATTCACGGCATTCACAAATCACAACTTAAAATATGACACAGTTGATATTGTTTTACACATTCGTTCTAGACTAGGCTTCTACTTAAAGGGTTCACCAGTCCAAGGCAACAGGTGAAACTGGCCTACAAAGTTAGCAACAGGTAAAAATATCGAAATCTATGCCGTTCCCCGCCTGCAACACACGAACACGGAATCTGTCGGCACATTGGGAATCAAACCCGATATACCGACAGCCGGTACTTCGTCCTCGGGTGGAAGGTTACTCACCAGCTATCTTAATTTTGACAGCAGACGAGGACCAGTTCAACAGGAGGTCTGTAATTACTACAAGAAATCAACCTGCGTAAACAATGCAGGGCAACGGAAGTCAACGCCGCCAGCAACGTTGCTGGCGGCTTCAGAAGCAGGACAGCGTCAGCACGGCAACCTGCAAAAATACGAAACGCTGGTCAGTAAAGATGTTGGGAATCGAACCCAAACCGCCGGGCTGTAAAGAAACCCGCCGGTCTCCGAGCATCCCATAATTTTAGAAGGGCATGTGGGAAACACGGATGCCGCCAGCAGCATTGCTGGCGGCTTCAAAAAAGGCACAGCATACACGGCAACCTAGGATACATTGGATATCACTCTTGAGGATACATTGGATATCACTCTGAGGATACATTGGATACACCGTGACAAACAGTAAACATAAACAGAAACACTAAACAGAATCACCTTTATTCCAAGAGGTTGCTCCCTTGAACTTAAAACTCTTGTATCGAAAAACATCATGCTTGTTTTGTGACAAGCCAATCCCGGCGCCCCCGAAAAAGAGGACAAGGTTGCTTCAGCCCGAGCTGTACTCACATACAGTCCCTTGCGAAGGCCTTGGCTACTACATGGGAAGCGTGTAGAGGGTGAGTATCCTTATTAAATACAACTGTATTCCTTAAGTACCTTCTGTATTTTGCCAGGATTTCCCAGTATTTCGGAACGCTTCCCATGTAGTGAGCACCTATGGTTATCTATGGCAAATCTTCATAAGCCGACTCCGTGACCGCCTACTTACCGCCCACGCCCGCCTTGCATCGCTCGCTTCCCCAAGCTCGCTAACATATATCTATTGTGTGATTGTTGTGTTCCAAAGTGAGAATATATTACTTTAGTATATCCCCGGTTTGGAACACGGGAAATGTTGTCAATATCATATATTATATCATATATTACTGTTTTGGATACATTCCCCGTGATCGATCAGTAGAACGTTAAATGTTGCCCATATCATATATTATATAACATATTACTGTTTTGGATACATTCCGCGTGATCGGAAACAATCGGAGATTGTGTCATTTATAAGCCTATACGGCAATTGTTGCCCATATTGAATTATATTATATATATTAGTGTTTGGGATACATTTACCGTTTTTCTCTTCCGATATCTTATGGCGACCCAGACATTCCACGCAGATTGTTTTGACATTTTACCGAACATTGAATCTAATTCAATTGACTTGGTTATTTTAGATTTACCTTATAATCAAACTGCTTGCAAATTTGATAATCAGATTATTGATTTAGATAAATTATGGAAACAATTGAAACGTATCGGCAAACCCCGAACTGCATATGTATTTTTTTGTACAACTCGATTTGGACATAAGTTAATATCCAGCAATGAAAGAATGTTCAAATATGATATTGTATGGCAGAAATCGATGAGTTCTGGATTCTATCATTGCAATCATCAACCACTTCGATCGCACGAAATGTTATACATATTCTATGATAAATTACCGACCTATAATCCACAAATGATTGACGGAATTCCTTACACAAGACAGCCTGGTCGACGCACAGAATTATATACTGGAAACAGTCCGAGAATTAATACAATATCTGATGGGAAACGGTTTCCGAAGTCTGTAATAAGTATTGCTAATGGCAATTACAAAAGTAAACACCCAACTGCCAAACCTTATGATATATTAGAATGGATTGTTAAAACTTATTCAAATGAAAATGATAATATACTGGACCCATTCATGGGTATCGGAACAACTGGCAAGGTATGCAAAGTTAATAATCGAAACTTTATTGGCATTGAAATCAATCAAGAATATTATTTAATAAGTGTAATCTAATCGACATAAATCCTTAGCACATCTAAGACATGTGGGTTCTGGATGAGTGGGTTTTGGATTTTTAATTTCCAAATAGTACCGATGCTTCGGACACACATATTTTTCACATTCATAACAAATTCTATTGCACATACGATAACATAAACAACACTGTTCATTTTCTTCTTCCTGCAAATCCAAACAACATACCTGTTTGTTTATTCAAATATTACCAATCCTTACCACATCTCAAGTTATGTAGACAGGGCTTACAATAAATCCTAAAATTTGACAGGGTATCTCCTTGACACATTTTACAGACACAATAATTGCATTTGCAGCAAAACAGCTGCTTAGCACAAGACATACAGTAAGGACCCATTTCACAAATATGACACTCATATTCTTCTACATTCCATAGAAATGTATTACAGTCTATACAACGAAATTCGGAGTCTTCAGTCTCCTCCTGTAACATTATTCAAAAAAAAGTTTAATCTTATGCTTGAGGATGATATGGCTTGAGGGTTGTGGGACTAATCTCACCCTTGTAAACTCTATGCATGAATGCATCAAACTCAACCCTAAGCTTCTTACAATGAGTTTCCAGAAGCTCTGTGAGAACAGGGTCTTCCTGAAAGTCTTGGAAAACCACATGAGCTCTTAACTTGGTCCTCCTTTGCTTATCCCTTGGCAGTCGGTCTTTCCAGATCCTATATTTGGCGACACACAACATTCTGGCAATCACCTTGCTGTCATGTTCATCATCATCACTGTCGCAAGCATTATCACCACCGTCATCATTGTCAGGATCTTCATCAGACTTAGAACCATCAAAACCCAGCTCCTCAGGTTTTACATCAAAATCCTCAGCAGGATCATTCTCACCTGCAAAATACATTTACAATAATAAAACAGTAAGTATTTGTTACTTGCTAGTGGAACCTTCCTTCTCAAGATGTTCCCTAATACATTTCTCACGATATCTTCGTGATAATTTCTGTCTGGCTACATAACCCCTGGTATCATTACCAGGGACATTGGGGATACCAACATGCACGGCCTTACGTCTTCCTACACCTTCTCGATGTATGATTGAACCTTTATTATTTTCAAACATGTAAGAGCCTTGTGATCGCAAAAAAGCATATTCCTCACCAGCATTGTCCTCGAACATCTTCTGCTTCTTGGCAGTTTCCTCAGAGTCTGTAAATAACATTACAATAGAAAAGTAAGAGTATTGTTTACTTGCTAGTGGAACCTTCAAATTCCCCCTTGGCTAATAACTCTTCCCTCCAGGTTATTTCAGAAACAGCAACTTCAAAATCTGGTTTAACACGGTTCTCATATTCTCCCACATTCTTCACAGTGCGAGCTTTTGCCAGTAATCCCCTATTGTTACAAGTTCCTCTCTGATGAGGAAGATAACCCCTGGACAGCTTCCTGATATCAGATTTGAGCTTTTCGGGAGAATTCTTCACACCTAGAAGCTTCTCGGCCTTCTCCTCCAGCCTTTTCTGCTTCTTGGCAACTGAACGGGTCACCTGTAATATTAATCAGACCGATAATATTCATCAGGAATGTTTACATAATAATCCTCCTCTGGGGTAGTATACCCACAGTAAAGGGCCTGATATGCACGGTCCTCCAAGTCATACTCCCTTTCTATGCTACGTTCACTTTCTATAGAAATCAATTCTGCATCTATATCTATTCTGCCTGAATATGCTATTATACATTCTATACAGCAATCTGTAGATATGCAGAAAACACATCTCAATTTCTGACATGAAGAAATTGGACATGAAAAAATGCCTTCAAGTTGATTACACATATTGCAGCAAGGTGCCTGAAAATTGCACAACTGTTTAATAAGAATAGTTTACAAGAAGAATGATAATTATAACAGTAATACATTACCTTAGATGCAGGTGCAGATGCCTCCTCGGTATCAGGAGCAAGTTCAGATATAGGCCTCTTGCCTTTGTCCTGTTATTACATAATTACCAAAATGATAAGTAAAAGTACATTGTTTCTAAGCAATGCAACCTACAAGCCAAACAAAGAAAGCAGTCATGACTGCAATCACCTCAGTGAATACAATGTTCTGCAGAAGGGCTGCATGCTCACTCATGAAAAGATCCACCTTCATGTTGCCAAGACAAATGGGGTGAGTCTTCATTATCTTATCATGGCAATTGTACCAAAGACCAACTGCCTCTACAAATGTATGCATCATGCAAAAGAATACAGTGGCAATAATCACAACTACCAGCAGCCTGATCAAAATATGTTGATCTTTGATGGCCTTTTGCAACTGAGCTGCTCTGGCCTCAGGCTGCATATTCTTCAGATTTTTGACCCATGCTTCAGCCTCCTCACGTTCAGCAGGTTTAAAGGAAACTCCATTCCCAACACCCATCTTGTACTTGATTCCTGCATCAAGGGCCTTGTGCCATCGATCGTATACACCAGCTGTGGGTCCACCCCTAATAGCATACAGGAGCTTGCCACCATCATGGGCCCGGGGACTAACCAGGCCCTCAGCAGCAGCAGCAGAGCCACTGGCACCAGCACCAGCAAGAGTTGACATTTTTGGAGCCATATCTGCACAAAAGAACAATATACATACACAATACTATTATTTCATTATGAAAAGAGTACATACTTATCTTTATCAATCAGTCTTTCTTTTTATATTCCTCAGATACAAAGCCTATACCATATCTAAAAGACCACTTGTAAACTAAAGGCCTATTTTCAGGCAAAGGTGCTGCTTCTACTGCTGCTTCTGCTGCTGCCACGGAGATACGAGGTTCTGGAGCTTCGGCTGTTGCAGACATAGAACGGGCTGCTGCAGACATAGCACGTGTAGTCACAGGCATAACTACCTGAAGATAGAAGAAAGTTGAAGGAAGTTAGGAGTCTTGAAAACCTGCAAACAAAACAACAAACAGAACACAGTCACTCACCCGGAGTTTTCAAAGTGTATACCAGCGTCAGTTGTAAACACCCAGTTATCAGGCTTTTCCTCTGGAAACTCTCTATACATATAGTCTTGGTACCTTGTTTCAGCACAATACTGCGGATCTTTTGTCAACTGCGGATCTGCTTTCTTTTTACCCTTATTTTTCTTTTCTGCAGCTGCTGCTTTTTTCAGTTTCTTTTCTTCTGCTTCTGCTGCAAGTTCGACCCTTCTTTTGTCAGCCATAGCTATGGTCTTCTCAGTTGCTGCTGCTGCCAACTGTTTTTCCAAACTGTCTACTTGGTGTCTCAAACTGGTTATTTCTTCTCCAAATATACGCTCAGTGTTGCACGCCGTGTCCTCAAGGTCTTCATATTTTTCCTGCAAACTTTTCAGTTCGGTTTCCAGTTCAGTGATGCGTTGGTCTTTGTCATCCGGAGTTCTGTCAGGGGACTTCAGAACCCGGATCTTGGTGGCCGGTGCTCTTTTCAAAGCAGTCACTTCAGCAGTCAGGTCGTTTATCTGTTCACAATTCTGTAAGTTCGAACAGGTCAGTTTTTCTACCTTTGCTCTTTCTACAGAAAGTTCATATTCAGCGGACTCAAGTTCATAGCCTGTATCAGTGAGGTTATTTTTCAGCTCAGTGTTTTCAGCCGTCAGTGCTTCGATGCGGGTTTCCAGTTCAAAGATCCGGGCTGTGTTTTCAAGTTTCCGAGGACTGGACTGAGCAGAAGTAACTGGGGTTTCTGGCACTGAAATAATAGGAACTGAACTGGTACTGGCTGGCGGTGGTTTTGTGATGCGTTTTGTGCCCGGCTGGCGGATTGTCACTGGCGAAGAAAGCGGCGAATCAACACTGAGCCTGGCCATACTTAAGGAAAGCTGACCGGTATTTTGAGTTTGCTTAGAAAAAAAAGAGCCTCTGCTTCCTTCTAAACTGTCAAGAAACGCATCACAGGTTTGACCTAAAGTTGAGAATCCGCTGTCGTCAGTACAGTTATCGAACGCGTCTTCTTGATCCGCTGCACGAACGGCGGCGAAACAAGGAACAACAACTTTTTTGTGCAACGTATCAACAATAGAAGTATAGACTGTGGGGTCATCCGAGTTCTGAAGCCGCTCGCACTGTTTGACGAATAACGCTGGAGCTCCTTCTATCGATAAAACTCGCTCACAGGTATCGATGCGGTGAGGTTCTAAAAAACAAAAGACTCCGCCGTATGAACACTTATTCTCGCAGCGTACATACATATTGTTTTCGAACTTAAGGGCAACACAGCGAGCGTTTCCAACTTTGGCTTTCTTTGCACGGTTAAAAAACGTAGGCGTTTGACGTAACGGATCCCAAACTGCACCTGCACTGTTAGGCTTGCGAGAAGTCACAACAAGGGGAGGAGATTCGTCCATATCTTTACCTTTAAGAAGGTTGAAGAAAGCAAGCGAGCTGTGCGAAAGCTGTGCTGACGGTGGCTGGCGGCGGGAACTTTTGTGAAAAGTGATGAAAATAACCTGTTGGCGGCTATAAGACAAAGATACGATGATAAGATACGATGATAAGATAACGCCGCCATTGTTATCGCAAACGTCATCACATGCATGGACGCTGTCATGGACGCTGTCATGGACGCTGTCATGGACGCTTTTGGACACTTGATCTGGTGACCGCCACGTTACCGTCTTCGTGCGTGCGTACTTCGTACTAGTACTGTAGTGTCATCATAATCGTAAATTGAAAACTGTTTTTCGCTAAGTATTTCCCTGGGAATAGAGATAGAGAAAATTGGAAAGACTTTTAACAGTTCTCGGGAACAATCTCCGATTGTTCCTTTTCTTTGATTTAATTTAAGGAATAAATATAAGTATATATATTAAGATGGCTCTGACCGAGGCACAACTTAAAGCTCAAAGGAAGTATAGAGAGGCTCATATTGAAGAAACGAGGGCTTTGAACCGTAAGCATCAAAAAACATGGTACGAAAATCATAAAGAATTGCATCGAGAAAAAATGAGGGAATATCAACGACGACGTCGAGCGATGTTAAAAAACGTTATTTGTTGCCAGAATTGAATGATATTATATATATTAGTGATATGGCAACATTCATCGCTTATTCTTATAAACATATTTAAAGAATATTATGTATATATAAGTATATATGGATTTCGCAAACATTGATAAGAGTAAGCATGCTATTGTTAATTATCTCGGTCTCAAATGGATTAAGAATATTTCCAAAATGTATGGGGCTCAAGATTATGTCTTGTCTACCATAAAAGCTCAACAAATTTCAATCAAAGCCGAAAGTCCCAATCATCAAGCATCTCTTTGGACAAAAGTAAATGATGAAGAATTATCGAAATTGTTAGAAAGTAATCATGGTATAAATGAAGTTATACAATCTCATGTAAAAAGAAAGGTATTCTTTGATATTGATGGGAAGGAAGAAATAAATCTAAACGTATTAAAAACAACTATTCTCGATAAATTCCCAAATGCCAATATGCAAATTAGTGGTTCGATTCTTCCGAAAAAAGGAATACCAAATTGGTCATACCATATCGTCTTATCAAATTACTACTTCAAAAATTTGAATGATATGGCACCCTTTCGAACATGGACATCTGATATCAAATATGTAGATAATGGTATTTACACATCAAATCGAAACTTCAAATGTATCAATCAATCGAAACCTAATGAAATAAGAATTCAAGAGTATATTGAAGGTAGTCCGATCTTGACAAAGCATTGTGTATTGGTAGATTTCGATGAAGATAGTATCGATGCAAGCACATTAGATTGGGAGTTTCAAGATGATGAAAACTTGGAGAAACAACATTCTACCATTGATTTGAGCAAGATAGTGGGTTTTCAATTAGATATTCCAAAAGATTTCAATTGGTATACGACATCGTATCCACAAATCCTATCGATGATACCCAATAAGCCGAGAGGTCACGAACAATCATTGCATCATACAATCACATGGATGATAATGATTTGGTCATATCATAGTAATATATCAATGGAACAATTTTTGAAATGGGTATCGCAAAAGGATAATGATACAAAGAGACTTGGAAGGTACGAAGACTATTGGCATAGAGCAAATGATTCTTTTAATCCCGGCGATAACTTTATCAAGAATTTACTCTTACGATTCTATCCAAAGTTGTTTGAATATGATCGAAATTGTGTGAACTTTATTGAAAATTGTAATGTAGAAACAAACATGTATATGAATGATGAAAGATATCTATCTTGCGAAGACATTCATCAAGCATTGGAACAATCACCGATAATATATCTTACATCGTATATGGGAGTGGGAAAGACCAAAGCTACTATCAATTATCTTGAGAAATATGAAAAACGATCAAGTGTTATGTGGTACTCTCCCAGAATTTCCTATGCCAACAACGTCACCTTTCGATTAAATCATTTGGGATTCAAAAACTACAAGTCATTCAAACCGAAAGACCCGGCTATTACAAAGAAGAAACGATTGACCATGTCCATGGAGAGTCAATACAAAGTTATTGACCCATTTGATGACCAAGAAAAAGCATTTGATATCATCGTTTTGGATGAATTAGAAACTTTTAAACAGGTATTGATAAATGACACAACACACCATAAACATCTTCCGGAAAACTGGCGAGTGTTTCTCCAATTGATGAGGAATGCCAAAAAGATAATCATAATGGATGCCTTTCCTCATAAAGCGATGATAGAATGGCTCGGCCTATTGCGACCTGAAAGAGTACTAACACTTGGTAATGAATACACTCCAATACCACAAAGGGTCATCAAGTACGATAACAAAGATGTATGGAGGCAATCCCTTATCGATGAATTGAACAAAGGATACAACATCACTCTCTTCTATCCATACAAAACAGACTTCAAAAAAGGGAAAGGCATATATTGTTATGGAATGGATACATTCAAAGATATTATCTTACAAGAGACCAACTTGGAAAAAGATGATATCATGTGCTATCATGCTATGAGCGATGACAACGATAAACAAACGACCTGTGATGTGGATACCGTTTGGTCGACAAAACGATTAATCATTAGCAATGTATCAATAACCGTCGGTGTCAATTATGAACGATTGCATTTCCACAAAAAGTTCGCCTTTCTCGACCCAAATACCGTAGAACCGAGAAACTTCTTCCAAAACCTGGGGAGAGTAAGACAATATCATACTAATGAATTACATCTATTCTATAAGAAGTATGAAAAGATTACCAAAGGATTTACGATGCCATACAATGCACCCGATTGTCCAATCTATCGAAAATTAGCATTAATATATCAAGAGGAATATTTAGCAAGGAATGACTCGGTCTATAGTTACTTTTTTGAAAAATGTGGTTATATCAATTTTGAAATGTACAACGGTTCAAAGGAAATCGTTTGGAATAAATTGGACGAGTTCGATGCAACGGCGTATTTTGCATATGGAAACATCGAAAATACTGATATTGTAGATATACATGAAAAACTGAACCCATTGGTATATAAGAATCAATCATCAATGACCGATAAGCTTCAAATAGCCAAGTATCATTTTCAAAATCAATTTGAAGAAGATATACCTGAGCATTTTGTCAAGGATTTGTGGAATAGGAAATTGATCAACTTTGTTCGAAAATTCAAAATGTTCTATCAAAACGAAAATCATATATTATGGAGTTTGTTTTATCAAAATGGAGCTATTGATACCTTAGAGTTATCAAACAATCCATCTTGGAACATCGATATTGAGAAATTCAAAGAATTCTTTATGATAGGATTTACGGGCTCAAAGATATACCCAAGTGTTATTTGTAAAGCGTTGAATGCATACTTCGGAACAGATGTATACTCGATCGAGAGAGATACAAAAGGTAAACGTGTTCGAGTACGTCTTCCCGGTAGTAATAAGATCGTTGATAAATATGTACATACGAGAAAGTGGAATCACTTTGTACCAGCTATAAGACAATTTTTAAAATAGCGTTAAATGTATCCAAAACACTAATATGTATACTATAATTCAATATTGGAAACATTTAACGTTCTATACTATAAGATGAAACGAACACCGTGTGAACGATGTATCGCTATCAAAAAGGATGGACAACGATGTAAGAATATGACATGTAAGTGGTCACCAATGTGTTATGTCCATCGACAAGTGATAGTAAAAGAGTCTACCATACCCGATGCTGGTCAAGGTGGATTTGCAAGAGTTGATTTGAAAAAGGGGACCACGATCGGAAGATACACGGTCGGTACAATAAAACTTGATGCTGACCAGTTGCCACCGATGAATGATAGAACTCACATTTGGCAAAAGAATGCCAATACATTCTTTGATGCTGAAAAAACCAACTCAATAGCCGGCAAATACAATAGTTGTACAGCACGAGATGCAAAACGAACCGGTTGTTCTCAGAATGCCAAAATAAATTCTGTTGGAAATGTGAAGCTTACAAAAAATGTTAAGAAGGGTGCCGAGATCTTCGTTCCGTATGGAAAAGATTATTGGAATAGATAGTATCTGATGCCAACCACATTTAATGATTTACCAAAAGAACTTCAAGATAAAATATATTTTATGAAATATCAATTAGAGCTCAAGGACCGTCCGACAATTGACATTGAAGAGCTTAAGATATGGCGGGATTTTTTTGGTCTACTTGACTTGGAACAATCCATTCATTGAAATTTCGGCGAAACATACTTAAGTGACTCGGTTTTCGATGCAGATCGACAAAAAGAAAATCGTGAGGCCCTTGTATAGCCTGGTTGTACACCGAGTTGAATTCCTCAATGGGAATCTCCCCTCCGACCTCTTCACCGATTTTATCAATCTCTTTCTGGTTCTTATTTCGAAAGACTAACATATGTGTAAGGTTACCTCTTATAGATTTTAATAGACCACCTGACGAGCTCGTGTAATTCTGTGTCGCGAAAAGCAGGGTGATTCCCAATGCACTATCCTTCAGTTTCCCAAGATGTCTGTGTTTGATAACCATATTGCTTAGCTTACTCGATGGTCTCATCAGATCGGTGTCTTGGGTGTCATCAAAGAAGGCGGCGATCACGGGCCTCTTGCCACCATATTTGTGTTGTGGAGGAAGTATATTACCATTCTCATCACCAAACTCTAACAACAAATCACCGGGAATCTCATACACACTGATGTTATGATTGTTTAACATCTTCATTAATTTCTTGTACCTTTCCATTTTCTCTTGATATTCATCATACTCTTGAGCTTCGGTATCAAGGATACCTTCAATCTGTTGGGGGACATCGACGGTAGGCTCTAGTACATCATCTTGTTCGAGTGGTAAGTCTTTGTAATAATGCATATTGTTGTGATAAGTAGGTGACACCAAGATAAGCCTGTCTAAAGCATTGTTTTGTTTCATCAATCGTAATAGGTGTGTAAGACTACAAGATTTGCCCGTCCCACGTTTCGCACAGGCTAAGATAACCCCGTGCAATTGAATGAAATCATCGGGTGTGTCAATTGGAAACGCTGAACTCTTTGGTACTTGAATATCATATGATTTATCTTTTAGTCGTTGGAACTGCATATATTATAACGAAAGAAATAGGCTGTTGTATGCTTTATCATACGTAGGATCCATTTCGGCATCTCTTTTACGAGGTGGTGATTGAGATGCAACTCGGCTTTGTTTACGTCTAGTAGACTTTCTAACAATCACTTCGGGCTCTTCATCTTCCGATTGAGAGCTATCAGATTCTACTATCACCACTTGCTTTTTGGGTTTCTTTTTGACAGCTTTTGGTTTCTTGACAACGATACGTTCCACTTCGGGGGGTTCGGGTTCGGAATCTAACTGAGGTTCTGGCTGAGGAGATTTTGTCGTAGCTTTCTTAATGGTCTCTTGGGCTTCGGTAACTTTTTGAGATTCCTTAAGTTGTTCGGCCATTTTGACATCTTGTTTTTGTCTGGCTTTGGCTTGGCGAGTGGCCAGAGCTTTCTCTCTCATCAATCGTAGGCGTTCAAGTGTATCTGGATCGGTAATTTTCTGACCTTTAACTGGCATTAAGTAACTATAAGATACCCTAAGAAATAAAATTTCTTGATCTGACCTAAGACAATCGCTAATACGTTAAATGTTTCCAGAATTGAATTATATTATATATATTAGTGATCGGGAAACATTTTGCGTGATTTTATATTAGTATAGTATATACATGACCAAGGAGGCTTGGATTACAAAACTAAGGCAATGTGCTCAAGAATATAGACAAGAACACGGAATCAAAAAGAAGGGTAAGATGACACAAGGAGATAAATTGAAAAGCTTGCGTGGTCGTCCGGTCGTTAAAAAGCCGAAGGCAAAAAGTAGAACCGCCTTAGACCATGGTACTCCATCAGGACAACCGGTGTATCAACAGCCCGTCAAAGATGCTGCTTTGCCGACCAAAGCACCTCGTAGGATAGCTCCTATCATGGTAGCACCTTTAGACCAAACAAGCATTGGCACAATAACGGGTGACTCAGTATTTCAACGACCTACCGAAGAGTACACCGGTGTTTCAAATTATCGAAAAGCCATTGATGATATTGAGAAACGTATAAAAATGAAAAAACAAATGAAAAAACAAATGAAAAAAAGTCGCGGTGATGCCACAAAAATATAATTTATATAGTATAGGAAGATGCCCCCTAAATTGAGAAAGCAAAATCCTGAGGCACGCCATAAGCTCACTGCTGCAGATTGGGAAAATTTACAAAGTAGAAACCTAACCGGTGATGATAGAGCCAAAGCTATACGTGATTACAAGAAGAACTATCGGAAATCGAAAGAGAAGGTTGAGAAAGTCACCAGGCGACAGTGGACAAAGCAAGGTAAGAAACCTGCCAAAGAACAAAGTAGACTTGATGAAATCAATAAGTATACCGTCGGAGATTCAAAAAGACATATCAAGAAATTCAGCACCGATGTTGAAAAACTTAAGGTTCCCTTTACAACGTTTCTTGAAAGAGCAGCACCCGATGGTAGCAGTTTAAACTATTGGTTACCGGAGAAGACAAAAGGAACTGAACAAGTATCAATGAGAGCGGTGTTCGAGGATGGGACCACATCCAAGTGGGTCAAAGGTTCAGATCGCCAAGATGTGATGACGAAATTTGAAGAGATGCTGCAAAGTCCGAAGGGTGGTGATAGCAGCAAAAAGTCTGTCGAGGTTGCCAAAGATATCGAAGTTGAATATTACTCTTCCAAACCACCAGAAGGTAAAGGTAGCAAATGTACGGCAGCTCCGAAGAATAGTGTTGAATTGCGACTGAAGCAATGTGTGATTAAGATTGAATCCCGCAACAATTGTGGTATCAAATCTTTGGAACTTTTACATAGGAAACGAAAATTAGATAAGATGTTGAGTGATAATCTCATAAAAAAGAATCAATATGAAAACAAATGGAAGCAACTCAAAAGAGATGCTAGCAATCATAGAGGCAATATTACAACAATATCTAATCAGCTGCGTTTGAAATTGTTTCCGAAAAAGGATGAAAATGGAATCAATATAGAAGACTTTTCTATTTTAGAAAAACATTATGAAATTAACATATTTGTGTGGGGTATCACGGACCGTTTTGATGGAGACCCGATCATGTTTTACCCGCCGTACTTTAACGAACACAATGATTATTCAAGTTATAATGATAGTTATCACATACTCTTACATGACAATCACTATGAACCGATTACACGTATCGATTGTTTTCGAGGCAAGACTTATCGACCATCGTGTCCACAATGCAAGTCTCAAAGATGTATCTTTGCAAACAAAGAAACACGATTAACACCTGGAAACAAACAATGGCATCATTGTGAAATTTGCAATCGTAAGTTCATGAATCAGGACTGCTACAATCTTCATACCGACCTGATAACATGTGATAAGGTTCACAAATGTAAGACGTGCAATGTTATATTTAATCCCAATGAGAAACATATATGTGGATACAAGTCATGTCCTAATTGTAAGATCGTTTGTAATGTGCATGAGCATAAGTGTTACATGACAAAAGTTCAACCGAAACCCATATTGGACTATAAAACCATTGTTTGTTTTGATTTTGAAACAATGAATGACAACGGCAAATTGATTGTCAATCATTGTGAGAGCCAATATCACGATGGTTCATTTGTGATTCACAAAACAATAAATGACTTTCTGGAATGGGTATATCTCAAAAAACATGATAATCATACCTTCGTTGCTCATTGCGGTTCAAAATTCGATTTTAGATTAATCGTCGAACATATCATCAATGTACAACGAAAACCTCCACAAGATATATTATATACAGGTGCAGACATTCTATGTATGAGGATTGGAAATGTAAGATTTATTGATTCATATATGTTTATGACAAGACCATTGCATTCCCTTCCGGAAATGTTCGGGTTTGAATATGAAATCACGAAGGGATATTATCCACATCTTTTCAATACAAAAGAGAACGAACACTACATGGGTCTTTATCCCGATATCAAATATTACAATCCAGAAATCTTACAACCCGAAGCTTATACAAAGTTATATCATTGGTGGTTTGAAAAAAAGAGTAAATGTTGTATTTTTGAACATCCAAAAGAGCTTGCGAGATATTGTCACGATGATGTTACGATTCTTCGACGAGCTGTCTTCGATTTCAGAGATTGTTTTCTGAAGATTACCGATAGCAAATTTGACCCCTTCAGTTATCTGACATTAGCACAACTGGCTGTCAACATATGGCGACATGAATGTATGCCGGAGAATTCTGTGGGTATACTACAATCACTGACCAAATCTCAGAATGCCTCTATCAAAGAGAATCAATGGTTGGATTATATAGTACACACAACGTCGGCGAAGCTTGTCATAGATTTGGATGGTAAACGGAATTATAAACTCAAAGATTTACATATGTATGTTGATGGTTATGATAAGGATACAAACACCGTTTATGAATTTCTTGGTAGTTGGTTTCACGCCGATTTGAAGAAGTATCACAAAGATGATATTCAGTATCAACAAGGTCGGCGATCGGGCATGACATTTGGCGAAGTTAATCGACAAACCATGAAACGATTAGAGGACATCAAGGCAGCTGGCTACAATCTTGTATATATATGGGAATCGGACTGGGATTCACAAGTTGCTCAATTGAAAACTTCACATGTTGGAAATGCATTCTTAGATAGACAAAAGTTAGCTTCTCCCATTCATGATAGAGACTCCTATCATGGAGCCAGAGTTGATTTAGGCAAGTTGTTTTATAAATGCAAAGACGATGAATATATCAGATATCAAGATTTCAATTCTATGTATCCTTCGGTAATGAAGACCAAACAGTTCCCGAAGGGTCACCCCGAGATAATCAGAGATGTCAAATCCCTTGATATTCATGGATACTTTGGATTGATTAAGTGTAAGATACTACCAAATAAACATTTGAAGTTTGGTGTGCTACCACACGTGACCAACAAATTAATCTTTCCGTTGTATGAAATGGTCGGAACATGGACCACGGTAGAATTGCAGAAGGCTATTGAAAAGGGATATGAGATTCTTGACATCTATGAAATTAAACATTGGAAGGAGACTACAACTGATTTGTTCGGTGCATACATTGATAAGTTTTTGAAACTTAAGACTGAATCATCGGGACCGCCCGAGGGTGACATCGATACATTCATAAAAGACTTTGAATTTCATGAAGGTATCAAGTTAGACAAACGAAACATCAAATACAATCCAGGTATGAGACAAGTTGCCAAAGATATGCAAAATATATTATATGGAAAACTCGGTGAACGATCCAATAAAGCTAAAAGTAAGGTCATTCAGAACCCAGGTGAGTTCTACAATACAATCAGTAATAAAAGGTACGATTGTAAATATGAGTTTATTGGATCTGAAGAGAATGAGATGGTATTGATGAATTTTACCGAGAATTCTGATGTGTATGCCGATACAAGGTTTTCAACGAACGAGGTGTTGGCCGCGTTCATAACCAGCTATGGACGATTGAAATTGTACGAGCTGATAGAAGCCACCGGGTTCTCAAACGTATTATACTTTGATACTGATTCTATTATATATATAGAAACAAAAGAGAATCATCATATATATCACGGTACTGGTTATCGACAACCATGGTTAGGTTATCTTAAGTGTGAGCTTCAAGGATTGGAAAAAGAACATGGTAAGTGTATTGAATTCCTGAGCACTGGACCAAAGTCATACAGCCTGAAGTTCGCCGATGAATATTGTATGACCAAGATAAAAGGTTTCTCTTTGAGTACTGAAAACTTAGAACATATCAATCATGATGTTATGAAAAATATGATTTTAAATCAAAGGAACGACCCAGTCAAAATGAGTAACCTTGTTATCAGACATGCACCAAAAAGCAACAATCAAAGATTGTTGCCATTAGGATTGGAAACAAGATCGGAATCGAAGACATTCAATTTCAGTTACGACAAAGGAAACATTGATTGGAAGACATGGGAGATTTTACCATTGCGTGATTTATAAGTCTATACGGGATTTGTTGCCAATATCATATATTATATAACATATTACTGTTTTGGAAACATTCCCCGTGTATACTATATGTAACACTATTATATAGTATGACAAGTAAACCGATATCTGAGAGTAGACTTCAAGAATTATACCTGGACCCAAAGTTTGGTCAATCTAGTGCCAATGCATTTACCAAGAAGCTTAAAGCACAAGGTTACAAGGTCACAGAATCTCAGGTCAAGGCTGCTATTTCCAAGACTGAGACATCACAAGTTTTATCACAACCCAAACGTGTAACCCGTAAAGATTACTTTCCGACCTATGGACCAGTCGATAAGGTCTCTATACAAGCCGACCTTGCCTTCATACCGAAAGATAAGTCGGTGAACAAAGGATATGCCGTTCTTCTAACTGCGGTTAACGTTAATACTAACAAAGCGTATGCAATCGCTTTGAAATCCAAAACCGTCAGAGATAAGAACAATAAAAGACAAGAGGATGTGGAGGGCATCGTTCCTGCCATGAAACGATTGATAAGCGAAACCAAAATGGACACTCTTAGTACAGACTTAGGCAGCGAGTTCACGAACAAACCCGTGCAAGCATTGTTGAAAGAGAAAGGAATCAAACATTACACGTCTCAAAAAGAGGACCACACTCGGCAAGGTAAAATTGAAAGATTCAACAAAACTTTAAAACGAAGATTTAATTTCAACGAGGCGAGAACCGGTAAAAATAATTGGGTTGACTATTTGGACTCTATCGTCGAGAACTATAATGAAACGGTAAACCAAGGTAATATCAATGATACCCCTCCCGATGACATGAATAAGAATCGTGTTATCAGAAGTGTCTTGTTGAAACGCAATCAAACTGCCAAACTATTACAAAAATTAGATATCAAGCCCGGTGATCGAGTTCGATTGCGTGTGACTAAGAAGACATTTGATAAAGAGAGTCAAACATGGTCTTCGCAGGTGTATAAAGTGCGAAGTAGAAAGGGTTTGTCGTTCGTGATAGAGGACGGTGACGGTGATACCTTAAGCCGACAATACAAACCAAGAGAATTGAAAGAGGTTCAAGGACCTGTTTCTAAACCATCCAAAGAAACTCGTGGGACCAAGACTGACAGTGAAAACAAGCAGGCCGCAAAATCTGAGCGTGCGTTGAAGAAAGAGGGTATAGAAGGTAATACTGCTTCCAAGACATCTAGAAACTATGACAACTATGAAGTTAATGTGTTCATTAGCGATAAGAAATCGCCAAACTATCAAAAGACTTTGAAAGGATATCTTAAGCTCAATCGATCAAGGAAAAGTAAACGTAAGTATCAGTTGATATTCTATGACAAATCGGAAGAGGATGAGTTCGTTGATATTCCTGACCCTGAAATTAAGTTGTTGAAAAAAAGAAAATCATAGGTAATATATATGAAACCATATTGCGGGTTTAAAGATAAACCCCCGAAAGGACGAACTCTCGGTGCCCGGAGATATTGCAAATCAAGAAATCAATTACGCCGTTTTGGTCGTATAGCAGTCGTGGCTCCAAATAATCATGCACCAGGCAATCACAATCCCGGACCGATGGGCAACAATCTATGATTGTTGCTGATAATAGTAAATAACGGTTTTTTTCTACATTACTTTAATGAGAACAATATTGACCGATGAGGTCGGAAGACGCAATTGTATGAAAATGATGGGAATTGCCAACGGGTCAAGTTCAGATACGCTGTTCCGAGGATATGGAAAACTCGCTAAAAACAACTACGTGATAACGATGCCGAGTCAAAACAGTGCGGTATTCTACAATAGTTTGAGAAATTCAATCATTAACACGGAACCATTAGTGAGAGACATTCAGGACTATAGCAGTGGTATTGATACAACCAGGCCTAATCCTATGATGACAATAAATCCTCTGTTGACAAGCACACAAGAAGACATAAATCAACAGGCTTTAGAACTTATTGAGAGTAGTCGACAAGTAAGAGACACACCGATTGACCAAGAAATTCAGGAAATCAACAAAGAAATACCACCAGACACTCCTGAAGCAGCTGGACCGTCAAAGATTACTGGAAAGGGTAAACATATGAAACTCGCAGTCGCAGAATCGTTGCAATTACCCGAAATGCAAGATCCAAAAGTTTTTGGGGGTCTCGCTTCACAAGGTGTCAGGACCCGAGCCCAATCAACACAAAGTCCCTTGAGAAAAGTAGTTAATTTTGTTATTGGAGAAGACGTTTCATCCCCATACAAACAAAAGGAAAAAGATCCTTAATAGTAATGCAAGTACCTTGTAATCAAAGCTATCAATCCAATGCTTACTGTCGTCCATCTAGTAGTTATTTTAGTAATTTTGTTGATTACCAAAATGATAAACAAATACATACGCGTAACAGGTCTGGCAACAGTGCACCTTTCAAATCTATGGTCACAGTCAAGAGTAAACCAATCATGAAACCTGACGATGTTGACAAGTATACACAAAGAGACACCTCAAAATTGCTAAATGCTCTCAGTCAAGACGCCGTGAAATTTCCGAGTACCGCTTTAAACAAAGTATTTGGTCCTAACATTACATCTAAGGACGATTCTACACAAACGAAATATGCACGAGCATCAGATATTTCGTATGCATATAGCTATGGTGATAAAGCACGTTTAAAGGGTATCATGAGAGGACTTCCGGGTTATTACGTAGATCAAAGTTTGTCGGGCAGAAATTCTACAACGTTGGTCAATCCTAAAAGTCAAGACGTCATTATTGCATATCGAGGCTCTGATGCAGAATTTGGAAGTCTGAACACTCTTGCCCAGGACATCTCACGTGGACAAAATGTAGAAGATTGGTATGTAAATCTTTTGACATTGATGAAACAACAACGTAGCACATCAAGATATCAAGAAGCACAACAACGATTTGACGATGTCAAAAGTAAATACGGTGGGTATAAGTTATCTGTGACTGGTCACTCTAATGGAGGTGGTCAAAGCAATTATATAGCCGAAGTTAACAACGTAGAAGGGCATCATTTCAATCCAGCAATCAATCCTTTGCAAGAACCGATTAACACTCCGACCGAAAAGCAAGTATTATACTCAACTGAAGGTGATCTGATATCCTTGCCGGCACGATTGAAGCCACATCCCAAGAGCAATTATGATATCGTACATGTCAATCCAAAGGTAGGTACGGAAAACAATTTGACAAAATTGCATAGCGTGGAACAAATGTACTCAGATGCACCGGAGTCTACGCGGGTTAGTACAGCGAGGTCTCGTTACGGCTTTGCCAACGCCATGACAGGTTCGGCTGTGGGAGGGTACCTTGGATATTACACACCGACTGACACCAACGACGAACGTATCTTTAGGACCACTCAAGGTTTATTAGAACCAATCTTATTATCAGAAACTCCAAATGTAAACTTCACAGATTTAATGAATGTAATGGGTGTTAAAGAAAGCTTGGGCGAGAAGAATTACATACGTGAAAAATTAGGATTGAGTCCTATAGAACAAAAACCATTAACGCAAGTGCCGGTCTATGACCCAATCACGGAAATGATACGCCAAGCCACTGGTCGTGCTGACCAAGACAAGGAGTTGTTTGAACGACAATCGGAAATACGTTAAATGTTGCCAAATCAGTAATATGTTATATATATTCCATAATTGGAAACATTTACCGTTTTTTATATGTGTGTTATTATAAATGGATCGCAAAGAAATGATACGACTGGCTAAAGTTCAATACCCCGATATTAAAGAAGCTCATGTAGAATTGCTTGTAGATGATTATATCAAACGTCCAGAATTTTACGATGACCTTTGTACTGGAAACATTGAAGAACCAATTCCTTTAGATCGGGATACTGTTGATTCTATAAAAGATAATTGTTATATTAATATAGATGAGCGTAATTAGCACAAGAACGCTATTCTTGTCTTCCGAAGACAACAGCAATGGAGACGCACGTGTTTTGCAAATGAACATACCCACTCAGCTGATAAATTACCGAGCACAAACCAAACTGAGATTAACGTTGAATACTTTCTCTTGTGCAAAGACATGGTATAGTATCAACGAGACCAATGGCATCTTCTATGTGGGTGATACGGCAAATAATACTTTAACGGAAGTGAAAATACCTTATGCAAATTATACAGAGCTGGATCAATTCACATCTAAACTGGCCGCCGCAATAAAAACTGCCATCGGTGGCACGATAGACACAGTTACTATCACTTATGACAAGGACAACGGCGGGGCCTTAAATTATGAGAACAAATTTCGTATAGAATTAAGACCACCACAGCCCGATGTAAAGTTTGTAGCTTTTAGTGTCAGCGGCGATTTTCAAGCTATACTTGGGTCTCCTTTAGACACCGCCTTAAATACCTCGGTTTCCAGAGCAGGCAAATACAACGATTCCGACCAAGTACTCGGTGGCCGTGTTAACCGCAGTACGGCAGGTATGAGTACAGTGTCCGAGCTCTTAGACTTGTTTCAAACAAGTTATGTTGTAGAGTACAGCTTATGTGAATCGATATACCCTTGCAACATTCAAACCAACGACGCCTTGTACCTTAGGGTCACATCGTTACCAACACACAATATTGAATCAACCAATCTTTCTACTTTTACAAACAATAACGAAATGATCAGTTCTGATATCTGGGCGAAAATACTATTGCCTAGTGACACGACGACAGATTTCATAAGATACATAGATCCAAACGACAACTTTGTTATTGAAGTGTCTGGGTCTCAATTTACTTCATTTAGAATCACACTTACAGATTCTAAAGCAAGATTAATCACATTGGCATCTCCGACCCAAGCATCAGACGGCAGTATTAACTATTCATTAAGCATTAAGGTCGAAGAATTGGCACCTGCTGGTCTCTCAGATATTTTATAATCTTTATAATATATATACAAAAATGAGCCTCCCAATGTCATTGGCCTACGGCTTATCGAAAATGAACTCGTATTCCACCAATTACTTCAGATTAGAAACGACAAATCTCACTAAAGCATCAAGGTATTCAACTATAACTTTGAATCTGCCTGTCAATTCCATCGTTAATATGAAAAGTCTCAGTATGCATTGCAAAGGTTCGTGCAAAACTCCTATACCATATACGGACAATGGAAATAAAGATTTAATTGTTACGCTTCCCAACGGGTTGGAAAAGCTCATCTCTAGGTGTGAGGTGTTCGCAGGAGGGCAGCAATTGACCACTGGTTTTCAATCTTACAGCACGGTAGCAACCGTTCTCGACACTATCAAAACAACACTCAGTAAAGAAATGACTTATCAACGTGTTCTCAAAAATCAAGAAATCAATGTTGCTGACAATTTCTATGCCACACCACGTCCATACATCTTGAATACCTGGCTCAGCATATTAGGAGAAGCCGAGCCCAGTTATATCGATACAAGTCTTCTTCCTCCAGTTCAAATCAGATTGTATTTGCACGGGCCTGAGGTGTTAGGAGCGTTTGTCCAAGGTAGTCCACCTGAAGTCGATCTCACGGAAAAAGCCCAACAGACTTTAATATCACAAGGGGACTTTTTATTAGACGACCTTTACTTTACCGTAGAAACAATCACTTTCAGTTCAGGTGTCTACGATGCCGCCGTGGAATCAAAATTGCGTGACGGTTTTTTAGAAATTCCGTATAAGAACTATTTTTCATTTTTTGAAGGGGCCTCTTCGATGTCCAAATCAACAAGGTTCTCTTTGAGTTCACAGTGTATTGATAACATATATGCTGTTCAACGCCCAGGGGATTATCGGGATAAACCTTTAGGACTTATCAAATTGGAAAACACCTGTGGTACATCTTACCTCCCGTCTTACTTTCGATTTTCAGCTGGTCATTTAGGTGCTCTACAATTTAACTTGAATAACCTGTTCGTTCCTAACTATCGAGTCGATCCTCTTGCAGCGTTCAATCTGCTCTGTATCGCTAAAGCTGACAACTACGGTACGCTATCGGGTTGTAAGATTAACAGTTATGAAGATTGGCTCAATAATCAGTTCATTCCTATGGTACGTTTGAATCTCCCCTCAGAAATGGGCGTCCGCAGCCTAACAGGATTGGATTCTCGGGGTTTGAACAGTTCCTTCTATTTTCAAACTCATGTAGCACAACCAGATGACGATTTACAAAAGGTAAATCTGACAAACAGTAACGAGGTAATGATTATTTGCGAAACGACCGCAGTTCTTCGTATCGGTCAAAACCGTGTAATCGAAACGGTATTTTAAAAAGCGGTTAATAGTATACAAACATGGCTCAACAACCAGGATTGGTTGGGTACAACATGATAAAAGATGTAGGACCGAACGTGGACAAACAGATTCACACCGCGACGATGTTTCAAATGTCAGGTTTTAGACCGGTTATGATGCAACAACTCCCGTGTAAAACAATCAATGACATCACATATCCACCATTCAGGATAAGCAACGTTCATCCTTTGGCGGGATACAAAAGTTATACTTTAGGGCATGGTGAAAAGCTTTCTCAAAAGATGGAAATGTTCCATTTCCCGATGGAGCATCCATTGAATAGTCGATTGTTGCAACCTGTACCTTTGTTTTTTTCATAGATTAGTATATACAATGTCAGCTTTCGGAAATGAATTGAATGCAAAAACCTTGACTTATGCCAATACTACGTTTCGCACAACACTAAGAAATGGAACATTGATACAATTAACAAAGGATGATGTACAGAATCAAATTATGTTAGGTGATACTGCTTCAACTGTTCGGTTGCCGGAATGTCTACCTGCTATCAAAGGTAAAATGTTTACAATTTATAACGGAACAGCCAAAACGGGCGGAATAGTGACTCTTCAAAAGTTTGCAGGTGACAGAATAAATGGATATTCAGACACAATTGACGGCGATATTGAGTTGAAAAATGGTGCAACCAATGGCGAAAGTATAACGAGCGTCACTCTAATTGCATCAGGCGAAAAAACAAGTATACAGGCAGGAAATTGGTATGTGATTTCAACATCTTATCGGAATACAGGATAAAATATAAAAAGTATAATATATAATGTCAGCTTTCGGTTCAAATTTAATTGTAACAGAAATTAACGGTAAACCATTTGTAAATGGCACGGGTCCGACTGATACACTAACGTGCGATACAGTTGTGTGCCAAACTATAGGCAGCGTAGACTCGCCGTTAGAGACGATGCATATCGGTTCGGACATACGCTATCAGAACGATATCAAATTCATAGATACTCAAGACCCATTGAATGAACGAGAACAAATGTCCTTGTTGACAGATGGGTCGCTAAAAGTACACACATCAATCAAATTCAACGACTTCGTGTTGAACAACCCGGTTTCCAAATCACGATTTTCAGCAGGTCTCGATGACCTCGATGCATCGTTTGAGATTAAAAGCTTGGATCCTGTTGAACAAACACGAGTTAAGATTGGGGAAACCGGTATTAATGAAATTACATGTATGCAAACGACAATCAATATAGAGCCATTCGGCAGTGGTCTATTAATCAACGACGGTCCACTCGTGCTCAACAGCGGTGATATCACATTGACTGCAGGCAAATATCGCGGAGATGGAAGCCTTTTGACAAACTTACCTTCTGGTGCAAATCAGAATCTACAATCGGTCACTGACCAAGGTAGCACGACCACAACTAGTATTAGTGCTTCTGCATTTGTGGGTGATGGGTCAGCGTTAACAAATCTCCCAGTTCAACCTGATACATCTACACTTCAAGATGTGACCACCCGAGGGGCTGCAAGCAGTGTCGCCGATGTTTCATATACAGGTACAGGTACCATGATTGTCAATCAAGAAAAACTTAGTGGGAATAATCTTAGAATTGAAAGTGGTTCTGGTGGTTTTGGTAAAGTATCAATCGGAGAACAAACTCAAGGGTATACAAACGCCGACCACATTGGAGACCGTTCTATCGCTATAGGTAGGAATGCATTGTCCATTAACAATACAACAAGTAATGATACGATTGCGATTGGTTCCGGTTCATGTAATAACAATTGCGGTTCTTATGTCGTGTCTATTGGGGACGACTGTGGGCAGAACAATTGCAAAGATGCAGCCGTGAACATCGGGAAATATGCAGGTGAATTTACAGCAGGTGAAAATGCAATCAACATAGGTGCTCTCGCAGGACAGAACTCTGCTCAAAGTGCGGTAAACACCGATAATACAATCGTTTTGAATGCAAGCGGGGTTGAATTAAACGCCGGTGTCGCAAGTAGTTGTTATATCAGGCCTATAAGATTGTCTCCCGACCCAGCAAGCGAGTCACAAATGTTGCATTATGACACAGCATCCAATGAGGTCCGATATGGTCCTGTTTCTGGTGGCGGCGGTGTTCCAAGTTTATCACAAGTTCTTGCTGTCGGAAATACCGGTGGTTCAATCAACCTCACTTCAGATTTGGATACGACGGCCATAAGAATCACGAACAGCATTGATTGGGCTTACACAACACCAGACACATCTTCAATAACGACTGATGGTATTCCATTAACCCAACTCACAAGTGCTTATAGGAAGACTACATCACCAAACACATTCACAGGTCAAGTGTATACGATGGTAAACACAACAGCTTCTACAATAACATCAGGAACTGTTCTTTCTTTTGACGATGTAAGCACTAACATCAATGGTATCAAACCCTATGCAGCAACAAACACAGCTACTAATACCAATGTCGGTGTTATAGGTGTATGTGTCCAAGATAGTCTTGCAGGTAATTCTTGTTTTGTACTTATTAGCGGTTTCTGTTCTGTTAACTGTATTGATGGTTCGTACACCAAGGGCCAGCTTTTAGGAGCTCAAGCAAACGGTGTTGTAAATTCAGCAGCAGTTGCGGCGACTAATGGTGTGATCGGGTGCTGTATGGAAACCGTAACTCATGCATCGCCAAATGCAGTTATATGTTATTTACAACCGTCATTTAAATTGTAAATATATTGTAAATGCCTGTAAAGCGAAATGATCCTAATTTACCAAGTTGTGAAACCGTCGTTCAAGATGGGGTCGGTATGAGGATAAAAGGTATTGTAAATGGTAGACTCGCAAACACTCGATGCAAGGTAAGAAATATTGCTAACGCCCAAGGAAACGTAGTTAGATATAATAAACAGAACTTACCAAAAACTAAACAAAAAACAGAACGCCGAGATAAATGGGTGTCAGTATCCTTGGCAAATGACGATGAGCATGTTTCTTTGGTATATGATACGGGTGCCATGATTACACAAATGTCTACCGCCGATGCCAGACGTATAGGAATAATTCATCCAGATGGCACGTCCGATTTTAACAACGAACCAGGTTTGGTTATTGGAGTCGGCGGTCAACAAAATACTACAAGATTTCAAGATGTTCCATTAGTCTTAGATGCAACTGAAGAACTTGCTTGGGGAATAGTAAATGTCTATGATAATGCACATGGATTATTGGGCATTAATCATATAAAACAATATAAGCGATACCGCGTGAAATTTAAATAAGTACATATGATATATGTCAAGTTTTGGACAAAGTTTAGTTTGTAAGAATTTAACATGTGATACGATTAATGGCAATCCCCCAGACGGTGGATCGAGCAAATGGTCAAATGTGTCAGGTACGACAAATGACATTGAAAGAACAAATGGAAATGTAATAGTTCAAAATAATTTACGGGTAAATGGTGAGATAAACAACACCGCACCAAATAATACCACAAATATTGATTTATTTGGAAATAAAACATCAGGTAATGCTTTTATTAGTTTAAATACCGCTGGTGTAAACATACCAGATGCTGAAACTATATATTTTATAAATTTTCAAAGGAAACCTGATGCAGCTACAAATAGGTTTTTCAGAATTAACATGTCGGGTGATATTAATGGAGCTCAAAACGTCGACTTAGAAAGATTGACATTGCCGACACAGTTGTCTTACAAGGGTTGTCAAGTCATTACAGCTTTGACTGGGGGAATTCCAGGTGATAGAACCGTGCAAATTCCTGCAGGAAAATTCATTTGTTTCTTCAATTTGACGTTTACTTCATCAGATATAGCTACTGGCGGAAAGATTCTGAACATAACATTTGATACATCAAACTTACCAATCACAGCTCCAGAAATCACAGGTAGAAAATATATAGTTTCTGTTACTCGGCCGCAAACGGAATTTAACGAAAGTGATTCTAGGCTTGACGTATTAAACCAATTTACGTATATAACTAAACCAGGTAATCAGTTTGCTTTACAATTAGTAGGTGACGCAGATATACTAGGTATGAAAGCAAGCTTCATTGTGAAATTCATAGAAATCCAATCTTAATGATAAGATATCGGAAGAGAAAAACGGTAAATGTATCCCAAACACTAATATATATAATATAATTCAATATGGGCAACAATTGCCGTATAGGCTTATAAATGACACAATCTCCGATTGTTTCCGATCACGCGGAATGTATCCAAAACAGTAATATGTTATATAATATATGATATGGGCAACATTTAACGTTCTACTGATCGATCACGGGGAATGTATCCAAAACAGTAATATATGATATAATATATGATATTGACAACATTTCCCGTGTTCCAAACCGGGGATATACTAAAGTAATATATTCTCACTTTGGAACACAACAATCACACAATAGATATATGTTAGCGAGCTTGGGGAAGCGAGCGATGCAAGGCGGGCGTGGGCGGCAAGTAGGCGGTCACGGAGTCGGCTTATGAAGATTTGCCATAGATAACCATAGGTGCTCACTACATGGGAAGCGTTCCGAAATACTGGGAAATCCTGGCAAAATACAGAAGGTACTTAAGGAATACAGTTGTATTTAATAAGGATACTCACCCTCTACACGCTTCCCATGTAGTTTGGCTTGCCATGGAACAGCTAGTCACAAAACTAGCATAACACAACCGGGCATGAACACTACATACAGAACACAGTAACGAACAGTAAACATAAACAGAAACACTAAACAGAATCACCTTTATTCCAAGAGGTTGCTCCCTTGAACTTAAAACTCTTGTATCGAAAAACATCATGCTAGTTTTGTGACAAGCCAATCCCGGCGCCCCCGAAAAAGAGGACAAGGTTGCTTCAGCCCGAGCTGTACTCACATACAGTCCCTTGCGAAGGCCTTGGCTGCCATGGAAAAGCTAGTCACAAAACTAGCATAACACAACCGGGCATGAACACTACATACAGAACACAGTAACAAACAGTAAACATAAACAGAAACACTAAACATAATCACCTTTATTCCAAGAGGTTGCTCCCTTGAACTTAAAACTCTTGTATCGAAAAACATCATGCTAGTTTTGTGACTAGCCAATCCCGGCGCCCCCGAAAAAGAGGACAAGGTTGCTTCAGCCCGAGCTGTACTCACATACAGTCCCTTGCATGCGAAGGCCTTGGCTGCCATGGAACAGCTAGTCACAAAACTAGCATAACACAACCGGGCATGAACACTACATACAGAACACAGTAACAAACAGTAAACATAAACCGAAACACTAAACAGAATCACCTTTATTCCAAGAGGTTGCTCCCTTGAACTTAAAACTCTTGTATCGAAAAACATCATGCTAGTTTTGTGACAAGCCAATCCCGGCGCCCCCGAAAAAGAGGACAAGGTTGCTTCAGCCCGAGCTGTACTCACATACAGTCCCTTGCGAAGGCCTTGGCTGCCATGGAACAGCTAGTCACAAAACTAGCATAACACAACCGGGCATGAACACTACATACAGAACACAGTAACAAACAGTAAACATAAACAGAAACACTAAACAGAATCACCTTTGGGCCTTTCATGTGCCGCAGGTATATAAAAAAGGAATCTTTTTACACCCATAACCTAATGTGTGAAAACGAAAGTGCACAAGGTATCACATATTAACGTAGATTCCAGAGAATTAAGCAGTTTCCGATGGAAATTCCGACGAAATATGCAAATTCTGGCGACTGCCAATAAGGAAATGCTTACGGCATTAAAGCCAAATTCCAGCGTTTGGGAAACAGCTGGAAATTGCTTAAAATTTCGGTCCGAGTCCAGCGCTGATTTCTTATTTTGAAGTTGCTTAAAATCGGGTGGGCACTGTAATTCTTCCAGATCTTTCAGCATACAATGGCTTTGTTGGTGCTATGACACGTTAAGCGGTAGTGGTGAACAAGTCACGGCATATAGGAAGCAAGTTGCGCGACTCTCTCGGTCGTCCAACCTTACGAACTTAAGTTTTCGAACACAACTACCATGTAAAGTTGCTTGCTGAAAATAAAAAGATTCACAGGGCAGCTCGTTCGCGAATAAGTTTTTTCTGAGACGTTAAGTTAAGCAGCTTTGCAGGGGCTCCGAAGCTTGCAGCTCCAGGCGACGATGACAGGGATGCATTTTAGTGGACCGTTTTCAAAAGTTTCTGAAGACCCAGACATATATCAAGGTATGGCTTACTAAGGCAGCTTAATTACCGGTAATTTGGAAATGGGCTCCGGTAATACCGGGTAATTTACCGGTAATACTTTCGGCGGTATTACCAAAGTATTACCGCCTGCACGAAATGACCTAACTTTCGCCTCGGGGCGCGGAAACTGTTTTTGAAAATTTCTATGGATAGATAATGGCCATTAGAATTGTTTGGGTTTGTGCTATAGCACATGCTAAGCAATGTGAGTACATAATCAAGCGAAGCATTTTGCAGAGATGTGCAGACAGAAGTGAAAAATGTGATTTCAGATTTTTGAGACGCTGAGACTCTGAGACGTAATAATGCGGTGAGATGTAATCAATGCGGTGAGATGTAATAATACGGTGAGATGTAATAATACGGTGAGATGTAATCGATGCGGTGAGATGTAATAATGCGGTGAGATGTAATCAATGCAGTGAGATGTAATCAATGCGGTGAGATGTAATCACTATTATTACATCTGGACATTTTAATGATGTTCCAATCAACAACCAAGTTGTTACAACAACCTACACTCGCCACGCTCCAAAGTGAGCACATTAGTGAAGCCATGCCGTCAAGTCAGAGTAGATTGGAATATCATTATCGACGAGTGCAATAATCACTGAAAACATATTATTCATATGGTGCTTTAAAGTATACATATTACAACCGATTATTTTACCGAAGCATCAAAGCTGCCTGTGTTTGTGCTCATCGATACCACATACAATATACACTAGACTAAATCGACGCCCCCAGGAGGAGTGAGGGACATATCGTCCCCACAAGTATCCGCACCGGATGCCATCCCTGATCCGATCGAGAACTTTGTAATGAAAGTTTGGACTGTTCGAGGTCCAGGTCGCTCTCTAGCACACCCGAAAGCTTGGCGTGCTTTCGGGTGTGCCGCAAAGTTTCTAGTTGATCCATTGCGAAAAAGCTATCGCCGCCGATCTGGTCATCATCTGGTAAAATCGACGGTAATCTGAGCTCGAATCGGTAATTTACCATGGTAATACTGCATTACCATGGTAATTACCGGTAAGATCCTTAAGTATGGGAGGAACCCGATTATGGGGCTCGGTAATACTCGGTAATTTACCGGTAATTACCCTCCCGGTAATTACCAAAAAAAATTACCCGGCTGCCTTATGGCTTACGCGAGGTCGACTTTACACAAAACTTCCGATTTTCTAGATCGTGAGATAAATGCGATTGAAGTGTGCTCTTAAGTATGGTTAAGTATGGGAGGTAACCGAGCGGTATCGGCCATAACTTTTCAATGCCTGGGTCAATTGTATACCCAGAGCGCGCAATATGTTTAGATTGGTTTAAGCGACATGTTTATCGAATAAAAATATTTTCCGAAGTTTTGTGTAAAGTCGACCTCGCGTAAGCCATACCTTGATATGCCTGAAAACTCAACAATGCAAATCGGGCGTGGCGGACTTCAAACAAAGTATGGCTGTACTCTGTGCAAGGTGGGCTAGCCCAGACTACGTCGAAGTGTCCTGGTCTGAACTGTCGATAGTCCCATCGCATGATATCCTCGCAATGTGTGGGGCCCCACTTGGGCTGAATGTCTACAGCAACTACTTCGCTGTTGGGAAATTGCTTAGTGAACTGCCTCTCGACTGACCCGGTCCCACAAAACAATACAAGAATCTTAGACTGGCCGACTGGCTCCTTCTCAAGTGCTGCGGCTCCGTTGACTGGCGGCAGGGTGCTCTGAGCAGATACTCTCGCGAAAGTTCCTACTTCCTCATCAAACCTCTCCTCTGGCACCCATGGCATTGCTCCGTCTACCTTGAGCTCCTCCGATAGCGTGGTCCATACCGCTCCTGCGGACTCGTCGCGTCTCTTACGGACCCTAAGCTTCTCTCGCTCCACTCTCTTAGCCTCGATCCTCTCAAACTCCAACAACGCTCGGTTGGGAACACCGGGCCTGCCGGCTCCGTCCCACTCCAGATCCTCTCGGGTCTTCCACTCGTTCTCACTGCGGGGCATTCCTGTCCACTTGACCAGGTACTCTGTCCACTCCTGCCCTGACGCTGGCGCGTGCGCGAACGCTCCACCCTCTCGACGTGGGTTTCCTTGCGCCCGCTGACGTCCAACGGAGGAGGGGGAATCTCCTTAGCTCTCTCAACGAAGCGGCTGCCCGACTCTACTGGCGAAAGCCGGTCCACGGTAAACACATCGTGCACTTTCCACTGCTTAGGCGTCTGCAACCTATAGGCCGACGGTGCGCCTCTATCGCTCGCGGGAAGGGCCATCTGCCTGTCGCTGTGAAAGACTTCCAGCACCAAAGGGGCCCAAGGCGCTTCTTAAGCAATTTCTTGTGCAACCCGCGGTCGCCCGGCTGGGTGAGGTGCGTGGCATCCACCCAAACCTCATCGCCTACTGCGTAACTCCTGGACCTGTGACGCGCGTCGTACTGGGCGATATGTTGCTGCTGAGCTAAGAGCAGCTTCTCCCTAGCGAGCTGCAACTGGCGAACAAACTGGCGGGCTGTCTCGTGGGCTGTACCCTTTTTTACTGCTGCGCCCCTCCCCCCCTTTGTTAGCTCGGCCTCTCCGTGATGCAAGTGCTGCCTCCACGAAGAAGTCCAGCTGAGAGGCCGGAGCGTGACCATACAACGACGAACGCTCTGAATTGGAAGAAGTCACTCCTTCCAAATTTTCTATTTTTTTGTTTTTGGTTTGAAATGCTTCCAAAATGATTATGAGTGACCGGAATGTCGTTGGTTTATCGCCGGGTGCCCCGTACGCCCGTGTGTCGCTTGAGTCCGCACTAGTCGCGTGACTAGTGCGAAGTCAGATCGCACTAGTGATGTGACTAGTGCGATCGTAAGATTTCTGAAAACCCCGCCTCGTACGATGAGAAAAACTTCCAAAATTATAACCACCCTATTTTTTGGGCATGATATGTTTAAAATAATGTAAAAAACATCAAGACAATGACCTTCAAAAAATCTTCCAATTCAAAGCGCATCTTCCAATTAAGAGCGATCGTCGTT